>JAQQZU010000036.1:28455947-28486672 GCA_030068025.1 Parauchenoglanis punctatus | reverse complement strand
CGAACATGCTGGGATTGGCTCCAGCTTCCCCGCGACCCAGACGGATAAAGCGCTATAGATAATGGATGGATGGATTTAACATTAACATTAACATTTAACATTAACATGACACCTGAGCTAAGAATGAAATATAGAATGTATAGCAGTGTGTTGTGACACATTTGTTATTATTCATAAAGATATGTATGTTCTATAAAATGTTTTTTATGAGCAATATCATACTGCATTAATGACAGCGTACATATTCTCTATTGTGTAAGTATAGTGAGTTTAATGTAATGATTCATAAGACTGTAATGAACAATAAACTACGTCACTTGACTCAAACTCTTCACCCTCCAGCCTTCGGGTCCTCACTGCCAGACAAGAACAGGTTCTTTCCACAAGCCATCAGACGCCTAAATACTTAGACACACACACACACACACACACACACACACACACACACACATGAATACATTCAACTACCTCTACAATTTTTGAACATGGATGTCACTGTTTGGAATTTATATATGTCTATGTCTCACTGTCTTTACGTCCTGTGATGTGTTTGCACACATGCACTTTATGTTGTCTTGTAGCACCTTGGTCCTGGAGGAACGTTGTCTCGTCTCACTACGCACTGTATCGTCTGTACCTGGTTGAAATGACATTAAAAGCCACTTGACCTGACTTGACTTGACGACTTGAAATCGGTCTTTATGACAGTCTTTACAGTAATGTAGGTTGTCATGAAGGGTTTATGAAGGTGCCGTGTAGCCTTATGAGCATCGGGAAAAAAAACCTTTTGAATATAAATTGATAAGAACACTGAGACGTTGAGGAAGTTTCCAGAATCCTTCAGAGTCTTCGTTCTTCAAGCCCCGAGTCCCACAGAGTTCAGACACGAGCTGGAACTGGCCGCCATCGCCGTCTCTAATTACTCCTGGCATTTAGGCTCGGATCTGATATTTAAACGACTGTGAGTGATGTCGAGGGCTTACAGAACACCACGACCTCATGATCACATCACATTCCTGTCAGACATCGCAAAACCTGTAGCGAGCACGTCGCCAGCAAATACGGAGAAGAACTCGGAGCACTTTTACATCTTTCCTGGACATCGATGCTGAGGAGAGCTGACTCCGAGTGGAGGAGTACTCAGCTGATAATCTGAATCATGTGTCCATAAAGATTAACGTGCAGATTGGTAGAATTGTAGAATTGTGTAAACGACGTGCTGAAAAATCTGAAAATTCAGAATGATCTCAGAATTGACTTTAGAGTTCTGGTGGCGTTAAGAGTAGAGGCTTCGAAAACCGTTTTAGCAGAGATGTAAAGTAGAGATGGCACCTAGTATCCTCATCGGATACCAGGAAAAAGAACATGTAACAAAGGACAAAGATTGGAACTGGATTTTGGAAAATGAATTTATTTTTAGAACTGGAGATTGCCATGTCTGTTTTTTTCTTTTCTTGGAAATGATTATTGTGTTTCTACTTTATAGTTTATTATATTAACAGTGTAAGTGTTTTTTTTATCTACTCATACTCCAGGTTTCAGTATCAGGATCGGAAAAGAAAACGTGCACCTTTAAAGGTCCACTGTGTAGGATTTAGCGGGATCTCTTAGCAGAAATGGAATATAAAATTCATAAGTATGTCCTCATTAGTGTATAATTACCTGTACTTACGAATCGTTGTGTTTTCGTAAGTTTAGAACGAGCCCTTTATACCTACACAGGGAGCGGGTCCGCCTCTACGGAGCCGCCATGTTGCGGCGCTACGGAAGCCTAGAACGGACAAACCTCTAGAGAGCGCCTTCCTCTCACGGGTTTCACGTTTTTTAAGCGTAAGGAAGCACCAGAAGGACGACAAAGAAGAAGAAATGAAGGCAAGGTAGAAGACAGAAGAGGAATCAGTGTTTGCTGGAGCTGGAGAACACGTTTGAGAAGCCGGAGGATTGTACGTATTATTTAGCACAGAAAAAGAAAGCGAGTGTGAACGTAAGCACGTGGACGTACGCTGCGGGCACCTGACGGCCACCGTACGCTCGAATACACGCTTGGAGAGGGAGGGGTAAGAGAGGGGGGGTCAGGGAGTTGCAATCAACTGAATCCTACATCGTGGAGCTTTAATTGTAAATGTCTTTAGCAAGTTGCTCTAAATTATTAAAGGAACAGCGTTGTCTGTCTAGGCTTATTATCTTCCTATAGCAGCCTGCCAAAGACAATTCCAGTTCATCACATATGATTAACTCCCCTACGGAATATACTTTGTTTTTTGGTGATTTGTGCTGTAGCAGAAAGTCTCCGTGACGTGTGTATGTGTGTGTGTGTGTGTGTGTGTGTGTGTGTGTGTGTGTGTGTGTGTGTGTGTGTGGCCAGGTGGTGGCAGCTGCCGTATTACTGGGCCGGTATAAAGATGTACGACCTGGTGGCTGGAACTCACTGCCTCAAGAGCAGCTACATCCTGAGCAAGAGCAAAGCCCTGGAGCTTTTCCCCATGCTGAAGAAGGACAAGCTGGTCGGAGCCATCGTCTACTACGATGGTGAGAAAAGTGGAGGCGTCCAATCCATTCCACTGTTTCAACTTTATAGAATTGTATAAACATGGCAGACTATGCACGTTCTTCCTTAATGACAGCTCTGTTGGATTCTGGATTCTGATTGGTCCTGAAGGTGTCGATGAATTTACTGCGCTCATTCTAATGCGACAGCGTTTCTATAGTAACAGCTCACTCACGGCGGACGCTTCTTCTAAACGTGTAATGGAAGGAGTCTCCGGTGTGAGCGCGTCGTAATGGTCAGAGGTTCCCAGAACAGAGGTTTGCTAAAACGGCATTTCACAAAATTGAAACGGAAACACATTTTTCGCATTCATGTGACGCAATGGAAATCACCGTGACGACGCTTATCAGGTCTTATCAGGAGATCCGTCGTCATGTTTAACTGGTTTGACTGTCACGAGAGGAGAAATGAGGATCGCATGACGTCGCTCAGTGGAAACGTTCGCAAACGTGTTCTGTTGACTTTTTTCTTTTTTTTCTTTTTTAATCTATTATACTTTATTTTAAAACATGGACCTGGAGCTGGAGGGAAAGTTCCAGGATTTGTCTTCTATCCTGAGTAGCTGATTTTTTTTTTAAAATCAGTAGCCGTGTTTCCATTGCCGTTTTGGGCAAAAATAAAAGCGTTTTTTTTTTTTTTTTAAAAAGTCAACGTTTTCTCCTACTAAGCGCTCTGTTTTCCGAAGGGCAGTCTCTTCATTTGCTCTTCATGTCATGTCATGTGACTTAAATGGGGAAAACCGTGTTTCTGTTTCAATTTTGTGAAATATCGCTTTATCAGACTGAGAGTTCTTTCGAAATTCGCGCGTCTCCGTTACTCGTTTTTTAGTTCGTTTTTTTAGTTTCATGAAACAATAAAATATTAATGTGGGTTAATAAATAAAAAATGAATCTTAATAAAGAGACTCAACTGCCATCTGTAGTTGATGTGAGTATCTGAATATAAACATGTCGTTTTCTTTTTAGCAGCTAAAATTCACCACAGATTTGAAAGAATTTTGTAAGCAAATCAGAAATGAGAAGAAACGGGATTTTTACTGCTTGATCAGTTCACCAGTAAGGGTTTGTTTTTCTCTTGTGGTCTTCTGCGTCGTAATAATAATCTCAGCTGGAGGAAATGCCTCTGGTCTTCGCTGCGTGTGTGTGTGTGTGTGTGTGTGTGTGTGTGTGTGTGTGCAGTACAGTGCCTCCATATGCTCCTGGTTAGTCGCCGTGTCTCAAGCCTGTCCCTTTTATTCAAGGTCTCCTCCTTGGCGAGGGAAAAAGCCCGGCACCCTCCTCGTGCTGGCTGCCTGCGAGGGCTTCCTGTCAGGCCGGATTTGGCCCGCGCTGATACACGCGAGCGTAAAGACGGCGTATTTGCGGAGGGAATACGGCGGCTATCTGAGCAGGGATCTGTCACATCATGTCACTCGGTGGAGGGAGAGGAGGCCAAGGAGCCGCCCGATCTCTCCGTGCGCCTTCATCGGCGCTAAGACTCGTACGAGAGAGAAACAGGGCCACTGTAATGACAGTTTAGAGACGCGTTTTTATTCGTTTAATCCCCCCATCTCCCCCCCACACTCACAGCCCCTCTTCCCCATCCCTCCTTCTTCTTCCTCTGAGTTGTCAGCTGGCTTTTCTTTCCAATTATTCAATCTGGAACAATCACGGCCGTGACATTTCCGAATCTGACCTTCTCGGCTGGAGATCGCGGCTCTGCCTGACGCTATTTGCCTCCCTCTATTTCTCCCTCACCCTCTTCTCTCTCTCTCTTTCAATCTTTCTCCCTTTCCTTCATACCTGCTCGGTCTTCTTCTTACCTTCTCCGTTTTTCACAATATCTCCCCGTCTTCTATTCTTCTTCCGTCTCTCTCTGACAAAACCTCACGTTTATACGCAGAGACCTTTACTAATCTGTTATGTGTCATTCTTTCCCCCGTGATGGATTTTTTTTTACTGTATTTTCTCATTTCATCTGATTTAAACTTCTTAATCTCTGCGTGTCCATTTTCCGGGCATAAATTACACCGACAATGAATTTCTTCAGGCTTCTCACCCTCGCGGTCTCTCAGTTTGGACATGAAGTGGGTTAAACGTATTAAAGCTGTGGTGGATTCGCGCATTACTTATAGCGCTGGTGGTTTTAGCGGCCAGCGTGCGGCTAGCTCTGTAACACTCACCGCGAATGCGGCGTTTTAATGATGTCTTTGTCCCACCATATAGCTCATGCAGTCACTAGCAGCAAAGGTTCATGGGATGTCTAACGGAGCACGCCGGTTTCATCGCTGCTCGTAATTCATTCGAAAATTTGCCCTTTAAAGGGGCTCCTCGCTTGCGCTATTACTTTATTGTCTGCTGGAGTTGCCATGAGCATGTGTTAGCATTAGACATGCTTCTGTGAGTAACGCAGCCCTCTGGTACCATCGACAACGTGGACCTCGCTTCTGGTGGCTTTTAAACTACACGGAGTTGCAGCACCAAAAAAAGAAACCCTGCTTTAGCTAAAACACTCTCTGTTTTTAACCCAGCATTAAGGAATAAATCACAGTTAAAGGAAAATAATCAATGACAGATCGGCGTGATGAGGTTACTGTAGTTACTGAACCTGATTATTTACCTCTAGCAGCAGGTGTTTTATTCCTCTTGTGCCATTTTGTCAGCATTTGTAGTTATATTTGATTTGGGGGCGGGGTCATGCATGTAGTGATGTCATTGCGTAAGCACCGTGCTTCGGGCCAGTCACGTCAGCCAGCATCCTGAAGCTTTAACGTACATTCTAACAGAAGAAGCTGCTATCATTTGAAAGGAAAGCGACGATGCAAATCAAGACTGGCTAGTTTATGAGCTAGGTTTCAGGCATGTTACAGACAACAGATGTTCCCGACACACTGTGACGTTATTCCTTATTCCGACGATGTTGCAGGCCAGCACAATGATTCCCGCATGAATTTAGCTATCGCTCTGACGGCGGCTCGCTACGGTGCCGCTATCACTAACTACACAGAGGTGACGCAGCTGCTGAAGGCCACGGACCCGCTCACGGGTGAAGAGAAAGTGTGTGGAGCGCGCTGCCGAGACGTGATCACAGGTACACACACACACACACACACATCCATATAGTACCTGAAAAATTCTTATTTTATAGTAAGTGCTTATACAGTGCCATTGATGCATGCCGTGCTGTACTTATTTATTAGATATTTAATTAATAGAGATGAAATATGGTGTTCTGAAGAATGAAAAATACAAATTGAAGCACTAAGAAGAACAAGCTGAAATTAAAGAAGCAGTTTGTCATTTCTGGCGCCCTCTGCTGCCTCTGAGGTGAAAAAATAAAATTTTTTTCCCACGTGACCACACCCTGACTGTCCAACTTTACACACATCGTCACTTGTTTTTTACAGGGTGAACGGTGAGGAGTTCCACCTCTGCTGGGGGCGGAGCTAATTTCAGACCCGGAAAAACGCTAATAAAAATCCAGAGCTACACAAAAACGAGCCAGATGTTTTGTATAGAGATATCGTGACGTCAAAGTTTTGAAAAGTATGCGAGTCTGATGCAGCGACAGAACGTTACAGATGTCCTTTAAAGCGAAATATGATTTTTTTGTACCAGATACGTGAGAAATCATTAGCAGTAAACATTCATCAGGCTTCACTTAGCACTTTAAAAACATCGGAAATCTTCTTATTTATGGATTTGGACAGTCTAGGCATATATACCTTTTTTTTGTACACTTTTTATTATATATTGTATACTGTTATTATTTTCTTCGTATCGTCACTGTTATTTATTTATTTATTTGTTGCCTTTATTTTTTTTTATCTGAAGCACTTTTTAAATGTATGAAAAGTGCTATATGTAAATAAACATTATTATTATTACATTTATGTCATTTGGCAGTCGCCCTTATCCAGAGCGACTTACATACATCTCATTTATACAACTGAGCAGTTGAGGGTTAAGGGCCTTGCTCAAGGGCCCGTCAGCGATAGCTTGGCAGTGCTGGGATTTGAACTCACGACCTTCCGATCACTAGTCCAATGTCTTAACCACTGAGTTATTATTATTAACGGTTGCTGTGTTGTAGCTGTTCTGAGGGACGTGTCTTGTCTTTCGCTACACCGCGTCCCTCTCCCCTGGTCGTTCTGTGGTTCCCTCACTCCGTGCGTCCGGTCTCGCTGATGCTCACACTAGAGCTCAGTTTAATGCGAGGGATCCCAGGTCGCTGGTGGTTCCCCCGAGGAGTCCTCTCTCATTTTCTGAACCTCCCTGATTACAGGCCGGGAGTTTAACGTCCGTGCCAAGTGCGTCATCAATGCCACGGGCCCCTTCACCGACTCGCTGCGCAGAATGGACAGCGAGAAAACGGCCAACATCTGCCAGCCGAGCGCCGGCGTGCACATCGTCATCCCCGGATACTACAGGTCACATCCGCCAATTGCATCACACGCCTCATTCACACGCTGCCTCATTTCTCCCAAACACAAACACATTCACTAATAAATAAAGACTCATTCTGGGGTAATACATTCTCAAGGCAGCCTGGTACACATCAATCAATCAATCAGCAGGAAATAACCTCATTAAAGGATCAATTTATACATGTAGTAAACAATAAAAAGAAGGATTTTACTCAATTAGGCAAAGGAAATAAATCCTTTGACAGATTGATTTATTCTTTTTATTTGACATTAAAAATAATATTTGAATGAATAAATATTGTAATACCGTATATTTAACAGATTATAAATTGAATTGATGTGCATATTTAATGATCAGTTCTTTGATGGCTTTATTGAAAGAAATGAATTACTTAATAATAAATCAATAACTAGTGGTTTATGTAAGTTTTTAATATCAAATGTAATTTGATATGGTTTCATTTTATGTAACATTTATCAATGTTACATAATATATTAAATGAAAATGTTAAAATGTACTGAACTTCTCGCAGCCCAGACAACATGGGGCTCTTGGATCCCGCCACCAGCGATGGGCGTGTCATCTTCTTCCTGCCCTGGGAGAACATGACCATCGCCGGGACGACAGACACGCCCACCGCCGTGACGGCCCACCCCATCCCCATGGAGGAGGACATCAACTTCATCCTGAGCGAGGTCCGGCGTTACCTCAGCCCTGACGTGGAAGGTACGGAAGGGTTTCTGTGGTTTAGGCACACTTAGAGTTGGATTCAGAATTATTGGCACCCTTGGTTTAAAAAAAAAATAAAAAAGCTTTGTGTGTAATTAACTGTTAATCGGAATTAAACCTGAGCTAAATTTATATATCTTTTAAAATGAATCAAATAAAAATCCTTACTGTTTTATATATATATATATTGTTCATACTGTTCGCAGACGTGTTCCAAGCTTGAAATCAGGTTTTTTTCCAATTTTTAAATCCGAATTAGGGTGTGTTCACACTTTTTCTTTTATGTTTTCTACGTAATTTCATGGTGGGATGTTTTACGCGTTCCAAACACCAACCTTTCAGAAGCGGACTGAATAACGCAAGCATCTAACTCGGGGGACAAAACCTGTTTGAAAATAATTTGCCTTGTTAGTGAACAAATATGAGGGGGCTTAACGTACGTGATGTGACGTCACACTTCAGCTGTAGCTGCGTGCTGTCGAGTCACGCGAGGACAGCAACAAGCTCCCTCAGCTCCAGAGTTACAGCAATATTGTATTTGCGTTACTGAGAATGATCAGTATTATCAACAGAACAAGCCAGGCTAGTTAGTTAGCCGATAATGTTCCTTTGTATACGTTGTGTTTATTTGACGCTTTACTTGTAGGTCCAGTTTTAAAGGAAAAGTTTTAATAAGCAGCACTCACATAGCAAAGTTGTGGCTCTTACAGACTATAAACATTGATTACGGCTGAGCGGAAACGACTCTTACGACCATGACATTATCACACGTTTCACCCCGAGCCTCTCTGGCACCCTGCTGTCCACCCGCGTGCCCTGTGTGTATCCTCCTGTGGGTTCGGGATGGTGCTGCAGACAGACAGGAAGGCTTGCGAGCGAATAAACGGAGGCTTTATGGTAGCAGCTGACTGCCCTGGATCCTCAGCAGAGAGCAGAGAGCAGAGCTATTGATTTTCGGAGCAGCCCTCTTAATTGGACGGAGTGCCACGGCTGATTGTCGGATTGATTGAGCTGATAGAAGTAGACCTCTTCCTGAATCAGAGGCAGATTAGCTAGATTAGCCGAGCTGCGTCTTGTCGGGGTTAAGCGCCTCGTTAGCTCGTCGGCGTTCTACTCGTACTGCGACTCTCTGAGTAACACACAGGACTGGAAGTGAGCTGCAGCGGACTCGGCGTCAGCAGCGAGCGTATGTCACGGCGCTTAGAGGGAGACGTGGACGTGTGAAAAAAGTATCATGATGGAGAGATAGAGACGGTGGACGAGTGGACGGATGACAGTGAGACCTTGCCTGCGGCTGTGGACAGCTTCTGGGCGTTAAATCGTAGCGGACAAGTCCGTCAAATCAGAGGACGAATAACCGCTCTGTTTGTCCGTTTTTCTTCTTCCATCTTCTTTCCATCTTCCATTCTTTTTAATCTCTAAAAACTGATTAAAAAATTATCCTAATAATAATAATTTCAAATCATTCAGCAACCTCTGAAACAGCTGCTTGGAAATCAGAATAAATTGTTTGCTGCATCGAATGATTTTTATCTGAGAAGAAAGGAGTAGACTGATAAGTAAGGAATAAAACACTGCGTGTCATGCAGTTATAGGAAAATAATCAACATCAGGAATGTCATTGCAGGAAAGCTATCAGCAGATATCAACAAATCGGAAAATACGTGTGTTTTTCTCAATTCTTGACCAATCAGAATCGAGTCTTCTGTGTAATTATGCAAAAACCACAATGTAGTCTACAAATATATCAGTTATAATTGCCTGAATCTGGTCTGTGTGTGTGCGTGCGTGTGTGCGTGTGTGCGTGCGTGTGTGTGTGTGTGTGTGTGTGTGTGTGTGTGTGTGTGTGTGTTATTGCCTCCTTGAGCCTGCTGTCTGCTCAGCTGCCCAGCCTTGTCATAAATGTTTCAGAGATGCCCTTTGATAATGAGGCTGCCGTCTTTCTTTCTTTCTATCTTTCATTCTTTTCTTTTTTTTTTGCACCCATTCAGAAATATCAACCTGCATATTACAGTGGCAGGCGCGTTCTCGATCGAAATGCGACTCGGTTTTAATAATTAATGCCGGAGATGTCACCGCAATAGGGAGATTGATTCACAGCGTGTCGATGGAGTTCAAAATCAACACGAGGGGAAAAGCGTCAGGAGCGCGGTCGCCGGTTTTGTTATGTACGTCCGAACCGGATGATTTTAGCGCTTATGACCATGGACTCTGGCTTCAGGACTAACCAATGGGAATAACGGAAGGTGGGAATAGCAGGTGGAAATAATGGAAAGTGGGAATAACAGAAGATGGGAATAATGAAAAATGGGAATAATGAAAGGCGGGAATGATGGAAAATTGGAATAATGGAAGATGGGAATAACAGGTGGAAATAATGATAATGGGAATAATGGAAAATGGGAACAATGGAAGGTGAGAATAATGGAAAATGGGAATAACAGGTGAAAATAATGGAAAATGGGAATAATGGAAAATGGGAATAATGGAAGGTGGAAATAACAGGTGGGAATAATGTAAATAACGGAAGGTGGGAATAATAGAAATGGGAACAATGTAAGGTGGGAATGATGGAAAATGGAAATAATGGAAGGCGGGAATAACAGGTGCTAATAATGGAAAATGGAAATAATGGAAGGTGGGAATAACAGGTGGGAATAATGGAAAATGGGAATAATGGAATGTGGGAATGTTGGAAAATGGAAATAATGAAAAGTGGGAATAATGGAAAATGGGAATAACAGGTGAGAATAATGGAAAATGGGAATAATGGAAGGTGGGAATAACAGGTGGGAATAATGGAAAATGGGAATAATGGGAGGTGGAAATAACAGGTGGGAATAATGGAAAATGGGAATAATGAAAGTTGGTAACAACAGAAGCTAGGAATAATGGAAAATGGGAATAACGGAAGGTGGGAATGCAGTGTGAATGCAGCACCAATTTGTTGCAAATAATTTCTGCCTTTAATTATTATTAACTATTTGTGAAAGGTGCTTGGACCCCCAGATCGCCAGATTGTTATCATTATTATTATTTTTATGTTAATTTGTATAGGCTGAATGTTCCACAATGTGACTTTTAACACCATATTCGCTCAGTTAATGCCAACAAAGAGGACGGTGCATTACGTGCACGCTCAAGGGTGTGCCTCTGTCTCCAAGAATGATTGGCTAGTTGTCTTCTATACAGTGATATATGAATAATGGATTGTTTTCCTTACAAGCCTCTTCTCTAGTTGTTGATGTTACAGTTCCTGCCATTGTGTTTGTCCTAATGGAAGTCTCATGCATGAGCTGCTTCAGAATGTAACTGAACCCCAGATGTGGCTTCTTCCTGAAGTGCTAGAGTCAGTCTACTCATATCTGTGACATTTCCTCTACGCTCAGTCTGTGTGTGTGTGTGTCTGTGTGTGTGTGTGTGTGTGTGTGTGTGTACTCTCTGTCGTCTCAGTGCGGAGAGGAGATGTCCTTGCAGCCTGGAGCGGCATCCGTCCACTGGTCACTGACCCCGACTCTAAAGACACCCAGTCCATCTGCCGCAACCACGTCGTCAACATCAGCGAGAGCGGCCTGGTCACCATCGCCGGTCAGCGCAGCCGAAAACAATCGCCTCTCTGTTAGCCGCTCGAGGAAATCGGTCCTGTTACGTGTTCGTGAGCAGCTCGGGTGTTCGGCGTGTCTCTGTCATTCCTTTCATTCCCGTCATCAGAAGTGACGCATGAGTGTCATTCACTTAGATCTGTGTTCTATCAGTTGACAGTCATCTCTTAGAAAAAAGGCTTCTTGCAATGCAGAAAAAAAAATGCAGCAACTTGTTACAAGTACCCTTTTTTTTGGGTGGGGGGTTGTTATAAATGTAACGATAGTATACTGTAATAAGCAATTTTTTATTTTTTGGACACATTTAGGCACACACTCTGTTGTAGGGTTCTAGATAGGAGCTTTAAGGGGTCGCTTAGAGGAACAGCAGGGGAAAAGCCTTTAAGGGTAGAACTTAATTAGTTCTGACTAATGGATGTAATGGACACTTTTCATAATAACGGGAATAAAGCGCTCCATCAGCGACCGAGTGATGACGTGTTGATTCTGTTCTTCAAGGTGGCAAGTGGACCACCTATCGCTCGATGGCCGAGGAGACCCTGGACGCGGCGATAAAAGAACACAAGCTTCACGCCAGACCGAGCAGAACCGTGGGCCTGAAGCTGGACGGAGGGAAGGACTGGACCCCAACCCTCTACATCAGACTGGTTCAGGACTACGGCCTGGAGAACGAGGTCAGCTTTCAGAACCCAGAAAGCTACATCACCCAAATACTCACTAAATACAGCTGGCTGAATTAGCATTAGCATTTTAATTTATATTTATTAACCCTTCAAGACGTCTGACTCCAAGCTAAATTAATATTTATAAATGCTTATAAGTATTCGGTGCTTGTTACAGGCTTTTATAAAGCGCTGTGGAATTCCGGCTTCTGATTGGCCAGAGGTCGTTGATGAATTTTTTATAACAAATGCTTGTTGTAATGCATTGTTGTTTCCATAGTAACACGGGAACTTGTACGGCAGAAGCTCCGCTAGAAAAAGCAGATTACAAATGTATGTAATTGTTGATACCGTGAAGTTTCCTGTAACGTCTATGGAAGGAGTCTCCAGTTTCAGCGCTTTGCAACACTCTCAGTAACAAGCTGCTTTTTTTTTTCTTGTCTTATTGACCCGGTAAGGGACCGTCTGTAATATAGCTGCCGTAAAGGTTCCCCATCATTAAATGTAGCTATAACTGGATAAAAATGATTGCAAGATATGAATGAAACATTTCACTCGCTGCTGCGGCGTAAAAGGCTTCGGCTCTGTTTCATCTGAATGCCGCATCGTTGATTAGTTTCCTGTAATTTTATTTCTTACATATAACATGTTATACGTCACGCTCCTAAAACCGTCTACTAAGAACAGACCGGAGTTTAGCTTTGCTGTCTCGGTAACAGAAAAGAGAAACAGGCTAATTACAGAGTTATTAGCCTGATAGCTTTCCCTCAGAGTCACTTATTATGATGCGTGCTTTATTTTTATGATACCATTAGAAAATGGACTGAGGAAGCGAGCCGTATTCTTTCCTCTGATCGCCCCTTCTCCGAGTAGCTTGACTCCAGTTAGCTGCGGTCCCCGCGGATCAGGCGGGATAGAGCGGCCGGCATCGCCCTCGTTAGGAGCCGGGATGAGCTCAGCGGAGCCCTGGCCTCTACGACAGGCGCTGTTTTTGCGGCATATTTAAAAAGGTCAGCATGCAGATATTTCTGACAGCACTTGACCTTTGGTGGAAGGCTTTGAATCGAAGTAAGTGCTGTGGATTTTTTTTGTTTGTTTTTTTTGTTTGGTTTTTTTTGTCCAAACGTTTAACGAAGCGCTGGACGTGCGTGAGGAAACACAGTTCACCTGGATGGAAAAAAAACGCGAGTCCAAACACAGGAGAGGATCCAGCAGAAACATGTGACTCTGGAGGATGTGTGGGAATGACCGCGGTGTCTCTCAGCTGACGCACACTCGCATGTCCACAGGTCGCACAGCACCTCGCAGCGACGTACGGAGGGAGGGCGTTCGAAGTGGCCAAGATGGCGCAGGTCACAGGGAAGAGATGGCCCATAGTGGGAAAGCGGCTCGTGTCAGAATTCCCGTACATCGAGAGCGAGGTACACGAGCTGAATATGTCAATAACATGTACATGTGTTTATGTTGTTATTATTTTGTCTATGGCCATCTGAAAGATGTACTAGTGGTACAAAATGTTAAAACTTAATGTAGGCCGTCAAACAGTCAGACGATATTCCGTCATTACACTGAGTGGGAAAAAACTGCTGTGTGTGTGTGTAGGTGATGTACGGGATTAAGGAGTACGCATGCACAGCCATTGACATGATTGCGCGGCGGACGCGGCTGGGTTTCCTGAACGTGCAGGCTGCTGATGAAGCTCTTCCACGCATCGTGGAGATCATGGCCAAGGAGCTGAAGTGGAGCGAGGAGAAGAAGAGAGTACGTCACTCCGTTACTCATTTATTAAAACAACAGTGACGTCACCCAGCTGGGTTTTAAGGTCAAATCACTGCAGTACCGTGTGTGTGTGTGTGCTTTTTCTCCTTCACCAAATCTTGAGTTTGTTTGCTTTGCAATACTCGCTCTTTTATTAACGTTTTTTTTTTTCTGCACAACGCCCTCAGGAGCCAAAGGTCTCGGCGCGGTTACGCGAACACACTCGAGAGCTGAGCTATTGTTAACTCCGGCCCTAAACTTACAGCTTCAAATAGTCACACAATTGAATTACACACAATATCAGCTGGGTAGCGTACCTGCGTCTTACGTAGGTGTCTGAGGGGGTATATCCCAGTACCCGTGTGTGTGTGTGTGTGTGTGTGTGTGTGTGTGTGTGTGTGTGTGTGATAGAGTTAAGCGTAGATCCAAGGTTTCCTGTCGAAACAAAAGACTTAATAATAGCGCAGATTGCTGTGCTGCTTCCCAGGAGTTAAACACTCGGCCCTTCTTAAAGCACACAATACAGGTGCACCACACCCTACACACACACACACACACACACACACACACACACACACACAGAGTTTCTCATACATTAAGGAAACTCTTGAGCTGTGTTCAGACTTGTTTAAATGAAATTAGGAGTCTTTTTCCGTCTGTTTGGCTCTAATCCAGCAGGACTCTCGACCGAGATCATCTTGTAAGGACGCTCGTTTCCTACAACCTATTAATATCGCGTTTATGGTTGTGTGTGACGTGTAATTAAACCATAACATTAGCTAGTTGGTTAACAGATGCATATCATAACGAAGGAAATGTACTTGGTTGCTGTGACTGGGTTTTAAGATCGAACAATTTTTATTTCTCTGTAGTGAACAAAAGCTCAACGCATGTGTGCATACGAATACGAACTTTTCTGTGCGCCATCTATTTTTTTACTTTTTTTCCGATGCTCGAGGGAGCTGATGCACAGATTTATGGGTAATAGGCAACGCCGAGGATGCTGGGGACGGTTTGAAAGCATCTTAGCAGACAGGAAATGAGTGTTTGTTCAGTTTTATGGTGGGCTGTGTAAGGTAGTAAGTATTCTATGTAATTTGTTTATGATGGCTTGTGTGTGTGTGTGTGTGTGTGTGTGTGTGTGTGTGTGTGTGTTGTGTAGGAGGAACTGGAGGCAGCTAAACAGTTTCTGTACCAGGAGATGGGCTACAAAGCTCGCTCCGAACAGCTCACCAAGACCTCCGAGATCTCACTCACGCCTGAGCAAGTGACCAGGTACACCGTGCACGTGTGTGTGTGTGTGTGTGTGTGTGTGTTTATTAACTGCACTAATTCTCTATAATGATTTACAGATATAAGAAGCGTTTCTACAAATTCGACAAAGAGAGCAAAGGCTTCATTACGACTTTAGATGTGCAGCAAGTTCTGGAGGTGAGAGCAACACAAGCACTTTCTGCATTCTGATTGGTCAGGAGGTGTTGATGAATTTTCTCTAACAGCAAATAAAACAATAAACAGAAAAATTATATTTCAGTCCCTTGTCTGTTACGAATGCTGAGTGTATTTCTGTTTGTTTGTTTTGTTTCTTTTCAGAAACTGAGCGTTCAGATCGACGAGAACGCCCTCCACGAGATCCTCAACGAGGTCGATCTGAACAAAAACGGACAGGTGGAACTGGACGAGTTCCTTCAGGTACGACGTCTCGGCGCCGGCTTTACGCACACACGATTAGCGATTCCATTACAGCTGCTGTATTTATAGCTCATAGATCTTTCAAAGCGCCTCATTAACTGTCTTTTGTTCCACCTTTATTTGAGTTTAAGAAGCGCCGCTTGATAGAAACTCCTGCTGAGCGAGACGGAGGTGTGGACGCTTAACTATTGCGTATGCCGCGTCCTCACCTGAGTCCTGACAGGCCGGCCGTAATTAAAAGCACTGAAATGTCCTCGTGGCAGTTGGAATAATGAGCGTGCGGTAAATTAGCGCTGGGCATGTGGATTTTTGCCTGCTTGTAACCAAGCACGAATTAGATCGCGGGTATAATTGATAGGAGCTAGAGGACAAGTGCTAAAGAAGGAAAATCACTGTCTGTTTTAATTTAGACTTAATGAGAGGCCGGCGGTGGAGTGTGTGCGAGATATTGTTACGTCTCCTGACATTGTGCGCAAAAAAAAAAAAAGTTCCTTTGCATCTCATTTGATGTGCTCTTCTAATTGGCTTAGCTCATGAGCGCCGTTCAGAGGGGACAGATCTCCGACAGCCGGTTGGCCATCCTGATGAAGACAGCGGAGGAAGGCCTGGACTCCAGGGGACCGGTGTCCGTGGACCGCAGCGGTGGAGGAGTGTGAGGCCCGAGGCGGAACCACAGACCTGAACAGGTGTCCACTGTAAAGTCGAAGATTTAAAAAAAACAACCCTTTTTTCTTTTATTATCGTTAATCGGTATGTTGTCTTGTGTTTATTTAAAGCACTTATTTAACAGTAAAAGTTTTGGATGCGTCTGAGAGCGTTCCCTTCACCACTGAGGAAGACTCCGGGGCGAATTCAGACAGTATTTACTTCAGAGTGTGCATCACCGTGACCTGACGCCATCGGACCAATCGGAAATGTTAAGCTTAGCTACGTTTTTACATATTTTAAAACAGTCTCACCGGTTTTCAAACGCAACTTCCCGTATTAACAGCTTCCTGTCGGGTCTGTTCTTCGTTAACTTGATGCTTAAAGTTTTATAAAACGCATAGTTTAAAATCATTTCTGTAAGAACTCGCGCCAAAACCTTTTCATCGTCTTCTACTTATTATACTCATTAATACCTCCGATGGAAGTCTATGGCGGCCAACAGAACAGACCACAGGCTTAAAAATATAAAATAAAATAAAAAATTCAATAAAAAATGAAATATGGCACACTGAATCAGTCCCAAACGTCCTCTCACCAATTTCTGGGTATCTCTGATTCTTAGTCTGTCTAGCGACACTACAAGGCGATATTTGGACACACATTTAACTCCGTAACTCTGGAACTGCTCCAGCGTCCTGCTCCATATTCCGTCGCCATCGATGGTTACGACTGGTTCAAGGTCCGCTCTATTGGAATGGCGACCATCTTCTGACACCTCCTACAGATCTGGTCATCATCAAGCTCGAATTACATGATCGTGAGACCAGGCCTGAAACAAAAGCAGTGGAAGGAAGGGTACTCGTAATTGATCACCAAGAACAGAAAAACAAAGTTGACAGCGATGTTGCCAAACAAGAAGCGAGTCCGTATCTGCAGACGCCAGACTTGGTGGCCCATGACCTAAACGCCAAAGTGGGACTTTGATTAAAAGATAACATCAAATGCTCACGAAAAAAAAAAATATTAATCATCATGAAACTAAACAAATGGTACATAGTACATAAATCATTTAGTTCTTGGACCCCTTAATCGCTGGTGAATTTGATAGCCATAATGATTCAGCAGTAACATGATGCTACACATGACGTCACCTGCTATTTCTTGACACCAAACTTTTGAATCTTTAGGGAACAAAATAAAAAGTCGGACAAAGTACGTCACACGGTGCTTGGACCCCTTAATCACTCTTGAATGTAAACAGGCTTTTCGGCTGTTCTGGCGTCCTCGAGCTGAAAGAAATCGCTAGTGCGAAAGCGTACACCTCTGTGTTCGACACTATGGTTAACAGAGTCAGAATAGTTGCTTTTTAATCGTGTGCAATAATAATAATAATATCCTGCCGTGCTGTATTTTGTTGCTCTGTCGCAGATGCACGCAGTGCCATTAGTGTTCCTTGCTGGTTAGCATGACCAGTGTGTGAGCAGAGTGTGTGCTAGCACCTGTATTATATGTTATTATACCTGTGCCATTTGTACGGTTCGTATGGAGTGCTTGTAAACGATCGTGTGCGAGATACTGTGGGCCGAGTTACTGTGATGCACTTTTCCTGCACGTCGTTTCCTCTTCCTGTTCAAGTTTACACTGCACGATGCACTGATACTGATCCTCCTGCGCTCCTGCCATTTCACTGGTCTGTTTCTATTTCACTTTATCTAGTGAATGCAAAGGTTGGTCCGTTACTTAGTGCTTGGACCCCGTAATCGCTTAATAGTACGTTCTCGTGCTAACAGTGCTCACCTGTAGTATTAACTTGTGATTTTTTTATTTATTTTTTGCTCTATTAGATCTTTTTAAGATATCGACTGACTGTTTTTTTCACCTGAATACGCACAATGTCTTTGGTCCAGTTTCATTCAATCCAAAAGGAAATCCATTTTGTAGTCATCAGTCTTTACGACTTGTTCCCGCTTTACTATTATTATTATTATTATTAATATTATTATTATCGTGCTACTGCTATCTTTAGGACGTGCTAACTTCAAGCATTTGTAAGGAACACATTTAACGTGCCTTGTTTTCTATCGCGAGAACACTGTAAACGATTATACAGTCGTATGCGTTACAATATTATTTTTCTGTGCTGTTATGATAAATGATTATTATCCAGACAGTAAATTCTGGACCTCTGGACACAATGCGAGAGCTGTTCCAGTGGCTGATTTGTTTAAATGTCTGATTTGTTGTGGCGGGGTGAAATTTCACTCCATTCCTGACTGACGGTGATACGTTTAAGGAAAAAGAATACTGTACAGTAAATTACTCTGCAACACCTGAGAAATGCAATTACAGAATTCAACACAATTAAACATATCTGGTTGCATCATTTGGAGTTTGGCGTCTTCTCTTGTTCATGTCAGCTGAAGCAGGTACGTCTTCCTGTCTCTCTCACACACACACAGACACACACACACACACACACACACACACACACACACACACATCGCCGTTCTAAACTAATTGACTTTAAATCCAGTGTCTAAATCTATTACACCCTAATTTTGCTGATTGATGAGAATCACAGATACTTGGCCCATCAGCCATGAGGTGTCCCTTTATCTGCCCGTCCAATAATCCCCGGGATGGACCGCTCCACGCCGAGGGATGAGGAAGGCCACGGCGGCGCGATCAGCTCCCAGCACAATGCAATTAAAGCTCCAGAGCTGCCGCTAATCCTCGGCCTCGTCCGAGCAGCTGTAAGACTAGCCGTGTCGATCCGGCATGATTGCTTGATTATAATACTCATAATAATATGAGCCTTCGCAGGATCCGTGGCCAAAGACGCCAGAACTGGAAACAGCAGAGGTCAGGAGATCAGAGACGGATAACTGCTTTAGAGTAACGAGTTATCCCGCGTCTTACTCTTTACTCCTGTGGATAAGAGAAGAGACGATTCAGTAGCACCTGGAAGTTGATTATTTTCTCACAACAGTTTTATTCCATTTCATCCATTTATAGTTACCGCGAATATCCACGCCAAAAACATGTTAGTTCCTGAACTCAATGACATTACAGCTGTAAACAGTGCAAAAAAAAAAAAAGAGCTTGTCGTGTTACCAACGTTTAGACCTCTGAACATCACAAAGGCTGTTTTGTCAGTGCGGATGGGAGGTAAAAACTGTACTGCAGCCAGCCAGCAGGGGCGCCAGACCTGTAGGGGCTTCACTTTTTCGTACGATGCGCTGTCCATTTTTTCTATAGTTGAAGGTCTGACTGATCAGAATCCGGCAGCACTGATGTGTAAAGCCAAGCTTTGGTCCAAACCTGGAATAACTGTATACAGACTGCTCACAAACGCTGCACTTCTTCTCACTCTTCTTTATCCAGTGATGACATAATTCTCTCCTGATGGGCGTGGCCTCTCGCAGCATGACCCGCCCCCATCCACAGGACCCGGGGACTCCGCCCCGTCACCATCACATCGCTCCGAGGTGTGTAGAATCTGTACCAAGGTGGATGTTCTGGTGTCTCAACATCATTTCCCAGCTGTATCTCTGTATATAGCCATTTTCCGTGTCGTTAATAACGAAGGCGCGATACTTACTCACTCGTAATTCTTACAGAGCGTCCAGCAGGACCCGTCATGGGTTTTCAACTTCCTGCTATGTCTCCGTTTCCTCTCTGAAGCGTCAGGAAGCTGGTTATGAGATGAGTCGTCGGTGCTGGAGGGTATTTTTAGCCCTATAGAGCACCTCGATGAGGATCAGACAAAATATTACACACGAAAGCATTTTTTTTTTACACTTTTATTAGAAGGTCTCAGTTATAATGACTAATGAACACACTCATATCATGTTACAAAGCATTCATAAAGTATGCAGATATCATTTATTTATGAAAATGCATTACACCTGATTAAAGCGCCGGCTGAATTCACTTAGCAGATGAATAACGCATTGTAACAGGTTATGAATGTAGCCGTAGGTCATCGTATATAAATATAAACAAATAACATAAATATTCGTGTCAGGAGTTGAACGCGAGCAGTTCGGAGGCTTTCCCTCCTCGAAACGTGGCATTGTGGGTAGCGAAGGAATCTGCTCGCGCTTCCTTTCAGAAATATCTCGCTGCTGTCCCGCGCTGGCCTCAAGGACACTTTTTGTTTTGGCAAAACGTTTTCGTCTTCCCACGTGCTCCATCAGACAGCGGTGGGAAACTGTCGCAGTTGTCCCACCCACATAAATGAGTCGCACTGAAATACACACTGTGTTAAAGCTGTCTCATTCATCCGCTTATAAAGTATAGCATATGAAGTGTGTGCTTTACATGATGTGGCTCATGAAACTGATCTCCGCTTTTTTTTTGGAAGGACTCTCCTCTACTCTCGGTGCTTTGTCACAGTCAGAGATAAAGGCGTGCACATTAGTTTACGCTTTGTAACAAAAGATGACAAGGTGCCTTGTTTTGTTGTTTTCCTTTTTGGCCTTATTAACATCGAGAGAGAGAAAAGAAGAGTCTGGTGAGGAAGAGCCTGTTAATAGCCGCTATAACGTACGTGAGAACAGGAGCTGACTGTGACACGTGATTTAACTTAAAAAAGTGTAAAAAGTTTGAATTCATATAGTAAGCCTGATTGCTGACTCACATCGCTGATTATTATTTTCCTGTTCCAGCATGACACGGAAAGTTCTGCACTGAAACCTAAAGTTCTACATGAAGCTCTGTCTGCTCAGTAATGGCGCAGTTATACGGCAGGAAGTGAGGCTGGGGTTAGCACCGGGGCGGGCTGCAGTCCCCGGGCCGAGGCGCCGACAGACCTGTCACTACCTGAGCCAGGAAAAAAATAGATTAGATCCCAATTAGAGCTCTTTCTCGTGCCGCTGTTAAAAGCAGGAGAGTCGAAGCCTGAGTAAAGGTCATCGGGAGATTTGAGTGACAGCTCCGACGTCCTCGGCTCCTAATTTCCACTGTTTTCTGGACATGTCTTCGTGCGCCGGATCCAACAACTGCCAAGAGCCATTAATTTCCAGGAATAACAGGTCAGGGAGCTGGCTGACGTACGGAGACGTGTTCTCCAGCCACAGCGAGTGTCAAGAAGGGATTAGGGAGCGTGTAAGTGCAGCGGGGATCAAACCTGTGCACATCTGGTCATACATCAGCCCAGCTGCCCTGAAGTCAGGCCGTGTCCCAGAACATGTACGGAGAACAATCGAGCACGGAGGAACCGTGACGTAGCTACGAGGCACGTCGTGTTTGCTACGTGAGCCGGAGACTTAGCAGAGCACCGCAGGGTTACGGGTAACTCTCACTTTCAACATCTGTCCCTTTTAAGTCCGTTCTGTTTGTCAATCGTACTGAAGTGCTTATACACTGGTGGTGTAACCGAATACATGCGGATTCGTCCTGAACGAAATACAGATATGAAAAATACGCAGAGTATTCCGTTTGAGGTTTTTTCTTTTCGAAAGCTTGCCAGCTTCAGGGACTGGGATCCTGCTGCACAGAACCCAAAAAGAAGGAAAAAAAAGCGGTGTTTATGTTAATGCCGAGCTGGTAAGAACAGCTTATGGTGGCGAGTTGCCAGATTCCCAACTCAAAACTCACAAAAAGACTTTTTGAAACTAACCCACAATGTTTTGTCCCTGTGTGTATACAGGGTTTCCCAAAAGTCTGGATCCATATGTAATTATTTCTTTAAATTCAGATATTACAACAAATGCCCAGCATGTGGATCTCCAAAGGCATTAATTCGTTTTAACAATGCTGTACAACTTGTCCTTTCATTGCGAGGCGTTCTTAAATGATCGTTTTCCAGTGTTCCTGAAAGAAAGTGTCGCAGGCTTTATAACGACCTGCAGCTTAAAGGGTCTCACTTTGACTCGCCGTAAACACGTCGCAGCTTCACAACGCATTCTGATCCAGCGACTTTTCTGATCTCTATTTCTGTAACCACGTGTTATCAGAAGGCTCTTGCTGTTGACTGAAGCCTAAACAGCAATCGGATTTGTTGTTGCTCTTGTTTACTGAGTCACTTCGATGGAAGAGCGCTTTCCAGAACGTTCCTCCTGACTCCCGTTCGCACGGCGCTGCACTCCTGCTGTACACATGGCTGCCATGTAGCCTTATGAAGTGTTACTCAGTTGAATCTATTCTTAATATGTTGTCGTGGCGTTAAACCAGAGACGTTCCGCGCTTCTGGACACGCAGGTACGAGGAACCCATAGTGCCTTACCGAAAGCCGTTTCTCCTCCTCACGTCTCTGCTTGATATTTAGAAGAAAAGCACGAGGGAACAAATGGCATTATCAGAACGAGGAGGAACCGAACACAAACACAACAACACAACAACAACAAATATCAGCCATATTATTACAGACCACATCACAAGGAGAAAATGCCAGAAAGACTCGATTCTCTCCGCGGAGGAGGATAAACATGCTGCGGTTTATTTGAATAGGATTCCGACCTAAAATTAATAAATAAAATAAATCAAACTCTTAACTATACTTTTGTTGTTTTTTTAGTTAAATATACTTGTGTGTGTGTGTGTGTGTGCGTGTTTTCGTAGGTCAGGAAAAACAAATGCGGAACGCAGAATTATATTGTCAAAAATACATTTTGAAATGCGCTTTTACAATTTAAATCTGTCTAAAAAAACCTCCAGATCTTCCGATTTGCTGATCATCCTAAAATACAATGCTGAGTTTTTAAAACAAAAAAAAAAAAAGACTAAAAATTCGATGCTAAATAAAAATCACGTTATCGATTGTATGAAATCGATGTTTTGTTTGGTTTTTTTCTGTAAGTAAAATGTTTTTCTTTAAACCTTTATATTGGTTTAAAAGATATATAACCTTTATATTGGTATATTAGATTTTTTTAATCATTATTTAAAAAGAAAAAAGAAAAAAGAAAGCTTGGGTACATCAGGCGCTTAAGAAAAAGTATTCGGCCTCCCGAGAGACGTGTAAAATCGGCCCCTTACGCCTGCTATTAATAGCCGAACTGTTGTATTAGCGGCTTGAGAGCAGATCCCTGCAGCTCGGCGCCACTATTGTGAGCTGTCGCATTTCTTGCAAGTGTTAGGCTCCTATTTATTTTGCATTACCTTCATCATCATCAACCTCAGCATTATTATTATTGTTATTATCCTGCGATAATGCCCTTAGTCATCCTGCCTGAGCTAAAGGAGCGGTGAGGGAGAATAATAACGTCTGCGCCGGAAGTTGCCTGAGTCAACAAGGCCAGCTCTGAGACGATGACGTCAGCGGGACCGGAATAGCCGCGGGCTGATGTGTGTGCCTAGCAGGAGGAAGGCCTTGGAAAATGCAAAGTCAAAGGATTTAGCAAGTGGAGAGATTTTAATGCAAGAACACGGCCGCACGTAAAAACGTATTAAAGGAAAGATATGCTCGCATCGAAACATCTGTGATGTGTTTGGCGATTGCGGGACTAATTTGATGGTTTTGCGAGAAGTAAAAAGGAACATCACAAACATTAGTGATTGCTGAACAGTTCTTCTTTTGTCACGCAGCAATGGAATATCAATGAGAAGTAGTGGAGGTGTCGATGCAAACTTTGGCCTCCAAATCCCAGAATGCAATGCAGCTACGATGGAGTAACGACCGAACGACTAAAGCGCCGCTGCATCGCTTTCTTTAGATAGACATGAAGCGAGGGTTAAAGCTTAGACGCTGTCATGGATCATGTGATTCATTTAGGTGGATTTTTTTCCCTTTAGCTATAGAAGCATAAAATATCACACACCTTGTTCCATAGACGTGACGTTTAATCATAATTTGCAGGGGTAAATATTATTAAAACAGCGCTACGTTTGAGCAGAATTGAGACGTTCTCTGTCAGGCGCAGGATTCTGCGCAGTCCGGGTCTGTAGGGGTTTCTGTGTGGAATTGTGGAAGGTTGAATAAAAAGCTCAATCCCATTCTGCTTAAACACACACACACACACACACACACACACATAGAGGGCACTGGTGTGTCAGGTGCTCCTAATTGCTAAGGAGCAGGTCTTAATTTAACAGGCGGGACGGAGGTCATTATCGTACGAGCCGCAGCCATCCGGGATGTTTGCATAGCTATCACAGGCCTTCTCATAAACGAGCCTTTAATTAGTCTTAATTAGAATTAGCCGGAGTCAGCAGGGAACGCCGGGCCCCGCGAAACGCACTCACGATCCTAATAATAATAATAATAATAGTAAGAATAATAGCATCCGGCTCATTCTCCGCTTTCTGAACAAGAAGTCTCTCGCTCGCTAACCTGATTTGCTCAGAATGAATATTCTCATGGCGTTAATTAAACAGGGAACGTCTCATTATGGCGTTCTCCATCGCATTAACACACACACACACTTGAACATGTGAGCTGCCTCTTCTCCACTTTATTTAAAATGGCGTTTATTTACAGTAGTCTATGTATAGGGTTTCTGAGACAGCATGGGAAGTAACTATAATCGGATAAAAAGTATAACGTGTAATTCTTTCAGAGCTGTTATTGGTGTTTTCTTCTTATACCACGGCGACTTGTTGCAAATTTCAAATTCCTCTCTTTCATTTTTGAGCTCTGCTTCATGACAGCATCGTGTCGTCGAGTGTTCCTATAAGAGCGTGAGACAGAGTGGTTTATGCCCTCGCATATGTATATAAACCTTGCAGAAGTTTTCCTTCACTTGTTCTGTCCCTGGAGGACGTGTATGGCACGTTCAGGTCAAAAGAAACGTCTGAAACGTAGAGCTGCTGTTCTGTCAGCAGCTTTCAGTCTTTCACCCCGTTGAAATGAACAGAGTTTCGGAATCGGAGTCGTCCTGCTCGCTCACGCTTCATCGGAGAGCCATCGAACTTCTTACGATACCTCCGGCCAACTCGTTCCACACGTACACGAAATCAGCTCTGACCCGCACTCGTCTTTTTCTCGCTTTTTCATCCATCATTTTTCCTCCCATTGACCGCAATGCGTTTTTGTCCCCATTAAAATGAATACGGTTTCGGAGTCAGTCTTCGTCTCGCACCTCCGACCGACCCGTCCGTCCGTTATCGGCCGCATTCGTCTTCTTTTTACACTGGAGCGATCACACTTCACACTTCTTGCAGAATTGCATCTGTTTTCTCTCTTTTTCGGCTTCACTTTACTTATTTTACCGCTTTTCCGTTTCTTCTTTAACCAGTTATTGAGTAACTGCAACCAAATACTTTCTCATTCTGATTCGGATTCTCTAATTGAAGAAGGAAAAGATGGAGAAATTAAACTAGGTCTTCACATATATAAGGAACTACTTGGTAATGTGAGTAACGATGAGTTTTGGAGAGTTATAATATGATATGGTGAAGTTTTCTACGAGGAGATGTTCATTTAACATTTATTTAAAGCATAAGGTGTAACTTTCCAACGGAGTTTGTGCTTTCTGTTGAACAAGCTGCATTGTTTAGTCTTCAAATGAGAAGAAATGCAGACGTGACAGTTGTAAAACTGCTGGAACAGGAACTTGTTTTTCGCAGACTTTCCACAATATTAAATGTAAATATAAATGGACAAAGAATAACGTGATTCTTTATCAAGTAAAAAAAAGGAATGCTTGTCGAGTCGCGGTGGTATATGAGGGATAGAAACGCAGGGTTGTGCTGTTATCGGAAACTAATCAGGACATGAACAGATGAGGAATGTTCGTCAAAATGGACGCGCGGTGAAACCTTTATTAGTCCATAAAAACACAAACTGGTTCATTTAAAAAAGGAAGCAGGACCACTTAAATATATATCTGCTTTTTTCAGTCCTTCATTCTTCTGAAATTAAACAGATTGAATGAAATCCCCCAAATATCCACACACACACACACATCTTTAAACATCTCACTGGATCGGTGCTCCAAGGTGAAACGATCCCCGGACGCTGAGCCGTGTCCTCTCAGACCCCTCGCTCAGCCTCATCTCACGCTCTTCCTGCAGGCCGCCATTCTGTATGTGTGGGAAAGAGCAAAACTTTATTACCTAGGGTCTGATTAACACCGTAATTGGCCGGGCTCAGACCTGCAGAGTCAGTCATATCCAGGGAATACGGGCATTAGCATGGTTTAATTGGGTTTCTTTTCGAAGCGCAGACTGGTATTTGGTGGTGAGAGTGGAGCCTGAGATGGAGAACGAGTCATTATCAGTTGAAGGGCTGATTTCCGAAAACCTGCTCAGTCCATTTTTCTACCATCAGAGAAAAATCGAAATTCCATCGTATCATGTCCAGTTTTAGTATTTGTTTTACGATGGACCATTCATAATAATTCAAATGCGACATGTCAGAGGCAGAAGGAGTCTCCGGTGTCACTTTGTGCAACACGTGCGAGTCTATGCTTTGCAGTTTCTCCGTAACCTAAGACGATTTTTTAACCTCAGGAGAGAAAAAAGCGAGGCGAGGCAGGTGAGACGGAATGACCGTTTATAGCTGCTATAACATTAGGAGCTTGTTTTGTTAAACGCTAAATGTAACCAAAATGGCTAGAAATGATTCATTAATACATTAAAAATTGTAATCGTTGCTAAATTGCTGTGGTAGAAGAGGAGTAAACGCTTCAGGACGTACTGTTTTGGGAAATTTTCTAAGATCTTTACTTGCCCTCAAGTCCTAGAGAGTGCCTTGTTTGTGATGATTAACCCTCGGCTGATGTCGGTGTTCATCTACGTTTGGATGAATTTTTCCAGATTTTCCTCTTCAGTCCATTATGGAGCCCATTAATAACGTCTCAGTCACTGCTTTCAGATAAAAAAACATGGTCCAGATCCTCTTTGATCCTCTAATACATAAACAAGCACTCGCTAACACATCTCTCGTCCCTGCCTTAACAGCTCGCCAGCGTTTATTAATAGCCGCTGAGCTTTTATGGAGAAACTGCGTCTTTTCTTCGTCCAAACCTGACGTACAGGAGCTCTGTTTAAAAGACACGACGTGAGCACGTGTTATATTTACCCTGTGTGTTGTTGTTAATGTATAGTTGTGTGTTATGTGTACAGCACAATGGTCACCTTGGCACTTTGGGGTGCACTTGGGGTGCGGACTGTAAAAGCTGCGGTTTTATCAGGACAGGAGATGAGGAATGTTCCGGAGTCCTCGAGGAAGAAACAATTCCCGACAGGAAGTCTAGAGAGAGACGTCTATTTAACGTTAACACGTACACTAACGTCCTCATTAACCTGCTCACCTTCCCCCTAAAGAGCAATTAGAGTGAGATGGATGAACACACACACACACACACACACACACACACACACACACAATGATGCCTTAACAAGTGAAGGCATATAGAAAAATGTATCATATGTTTCTGAGATGCAGGAATGATAAAACCTGAATTTTAGAATTTTTGTTTCCAAGCTTGAAATTGTCGTGTTATATTCACTGATCATTTCATCTTTTATCTAAAAAAAAGAAGCAAAAATCTGCCAATTCCAAGTTTGAAAATGGCTATCACAGTTTTAAAAATATATAAAATATTTAACAAAGAAATTTGCGCACAAATTCCAGGTGAGGATTCAAATGACCTTAATTACGCTCACGCTATGAATAGCATGAATATTAATATTTAGTATCAAAAATAATAAATCCAACACACACACACACGCATGCAGCAACATCTTGTTAAGTGAAAACATATAGGAAAACGTTAATTATGAGATTTTTATCATTATTATTAGTCTTATCATAAGCACTGATCATTTTGTTTCTTTTATTTCTTGAAAAAAATAATCTGCCAGTCAAATAATACAGGTTAAAAATGAATGTGAATGATGAATATTAAAGATTTAAATGCAAATATTACGTTTCTTTGGCACACGCTTTGAACTCCAGGTTGAGATTTATTACAATATGAAATTACATTAACACCTTAATATCATTCATATTGCTAATATTCATTGATTGATTGATTTTCTATGAAAACGTCTAAAGACATGAGTATAGATCTGTATGGCTTTATGGTAAGCTCTGAGTCAGGTACGACCACTGGGTTTTTTTATGTACAGTTACATCCTGTATTTCAGCCTATTTTTAAGTGCCCTCATTATGGGCATGAAAGAACACGGGTCAAGGTTGCCATAGCAACTCGATAAACACACACATTTTAGCGAGCTAGGCCTTTTCTCGCGTCCCTCATCTTCATGTTCATTACATTATATAATATTCTATAATTATGTATATTTACATACGTCTGGCTTTTACGCCCTGAAAAAAAAAAGAACCTGGTATAATTTAACCGCTGTTGAATTCCGGATGCTGATTGGTCAGAAGGTGTTGATTCATTCTCTATAACAGCAGCTCTGAAAAATCACAGGTTTATATTAATGCACTGGTTCTAATACGGTATTGTTCCCATAGCAACAGCACAGTCACACGGCGGACGCTCATCATAAACCGATGAAAAAACGTGTCTAATCGTAGATATGGTGATGGGTTCTGTAAGGAGGCATTTATTGAGAATTTGAAATTATGAAAGGAGTCTCCAGTGTCCGAAGTAAACTGCTAAAGCTTTTCCGGAGTTTTCCGACATCGTCAGGACAGAGGAGGTTTGCAATTTCTTGGTTTTCTCAACAAAAAAAAAAGACAAACATTATGTCGTCTTATTAGTAAAAAAAAAAAAAAAAAAGGGAGGCTGATGAGGGAAGACTGCTATAACGTAACTCGCTTTGAGGACGTTTCACAGCATCAAATGTAACTATAAATGGATAAAAAGTATAAAAAGCTGTTATTAACATGATTAAAACTTCAATCAATATCAGGACATGCTGTTATTAGGAAAATAATCAACTTTAAGCTGGTAACAGTAACTCCGCCATGCTTGTTGGTTATTTTCCTATAACAGCACGACACGCTGATTTATTCCTAAAACATGTGACGTGAACCTATTCTTATGCTTAATACTATATTTCAGGTCGGATGATGTTTCGGCAGCTACTCGGCGTGAGCAATTATTCGCAATAACAGTCAGCATCCGAGAGCTAAAGGTTCTGGTTCCTAATGTCAATTTGGAAACGGAAACGTTTCCTAAAAATGTCATTAAAAGCTGATTTCGTCTTTGAAATCTGAGTTTATAAAAACAGAAACTGATCCCCGGTGTATCGTACGCTAAATATAAAACAGTGCTTATGTCAGGAGCGGAAAGTGCACTGGAGCTTGTTTTTGCACCACACATTCAAAGCGTCTGGGCATTCGTCATTGTGAAAGGAACTCGGAGGTCTATCTTGGGAAACCTTCTCATGTCACTCCTTCATAATGAAAGTGGAGGCTCTTTGTCGGAGCCGGCCGCCATTTAGCATCATTTAACCGTCATCATGGTAAAGAAAGCCTCTGACTGAGACGTAGATAAGGAGCAGTGATTAAGCTCACTCACTATAGACCATGTTCAATAAAGCGAGTACAGTGAGAGCGTTAAACTTGGGGCGTTTTATAATATATTTATACACAACAGCGCTGAATTCAGGGTTCTGATTGGTCAGAAGGTCTTGATTCATTTTCTATGACTGAGACTCGGACAGGTTTATATTAACGTATATAATTACGGTTTCTATAGAAACAGCATGTTCACAGGGACCTGTATGGAGGACCCGGCACAAGCAGATTAAAAGGTTTTTTTTCTTTGTTTTTTTGTAAGGAAATGCTTATTTAACATTTATCATGGATAAACTTCAGCAGTTGATGTTTTTTGTGATGTGTGTAAACGGTGACGGTTGTGGTGTAAGAGGAATAAAACACTGCTGTAATCGGCTTGAGAGCGGAAACTCCGCTTCATCGCCCCTCCCTGTAGGACTACACACACAAACGCACACACACACACACACACACACACACACACACACAGTCTTATATGTAGAAAAAAGCATTACTCTCATACTCGCATCAACTTTCCTTTCTTATCCTTCACTTTGTGAAGTTTGTTCTCAAGCCGCATGAAATCATCACACACTGAAATATAAGGAGGGATATTTGAATAAATGGCAGTCAAACAGTGAGAAGTGAGAGACGTGGGATGAGGACGTTCCCCGAGGCGCTGGGTGGAGCACAGAGGACATTTTAATACCCAGTGTTTAAATGCCACTAATGTAGGATGGAAGGATGAAGCAGGATGTGTGTAAATACTGTAAACACCACCGGCGCACACTCGCTATCAGCCGATAAACACAAAATCAACAGGGTCCTGGTCTTTAGATGCTAATGACATTACGCGGAATAACGGAGGACGGACGTTTTGACTTTTAGACGCCGTTCACGCTGACATTCTGAAGTGACTCAGAGCTGATGTTTTGCGTTATGTGTAAATACAATCTCACGGCTTCTTTTCACAAGCGTATGAACTTAAAATAAAATGAACCTAATGATGTATCATAGATATTGAAATTATAATCAGCTGGGACGTACTTTAGAAGCCGTATTTTTTTTTATACACATAATAATGAAACTTTACCTGAGAATAAGGGCATAGCAAATTACAAGCCTCATTGTTCAATTCCGATTCTTTTGCTGAGATCTCGATGGTATATAAGATGTAGAAAACTTGCTGTTATTGGAAGATCACACCACACTGTTGTTGATGAGTTTCCTACTCCAGCACATCCTTAAGTGTTTTACTTCTTTTGTACCACTGCAGCATGCCAATGATTATCCTTCCATCCATCCATCCATTATCTATAG
>JAQQZU010000036.1:28409225-28446448 GCA_030068025.1 Parauchenoglanis punctatus | reverse complement strand
GTGTGTGTGTGTGTGTGTGTGTGTGTGTGTGTGTGTGTGTGTGTGTGTGTGTGTGTGTGTGTGCGCGCGCATGTGTGGGTGTGTGTGAAACAGTTTTTGTCCTCTATTAGACATTAGAGATTTATAATGTAGACATTGTAATCATGCTACTTTTCTGCTGGTGGTAGATATGTTTATATAGGTGCGTGTGTGTGTGTGTGTGTGTGTGTGTGTGTGTCTTCTCAAGAGTCAAAGACGTCTGTTTAATGGCTTATTAACCGACTTCTCTCCGATTCTAATGGGTTTCTAATGATGCTTTATTAAGAGCAGGTGCACCTTCAGGGTAAACCAGTTCATGCTCTTTGTTTAATCTTTTCTAATTAGATGTAGATTCATTTTACAAAAAAATAAAGAGCAATTTTCAAATCGCTAAACTGATTTTAGTGATAGTTTTTACAGCCCGGTGTAATGAAATAAAATCGAGAAATAAAAAACACACATAGTATTGTATACAAATAAAAATAAAAAATAAAAATAGAAAAGAAAATTGAAAGGGGAGGAGCTTGGAGCAGATGACGGCCAGTGCTAAAGCAACTATTTTTTAAATCAGAAATTTTTTTTTTCAGCAAATCACTCGTTTCAATATGATCAGCATTCTCCACAGCCTTAAAAAGAATAACAGCTTTAAAAAAAATTCAACTCTGATTATGCTTAACCGTATTTTTAACTAGTATTTTATTCTAGAATTTATATTGTGTTATTAGTGTTTATTTATTGTTATAGTATTTATTATATCCGTGACGTGACTTGGCAGGTCGACATCTCTGCATCTTTCTGTTTTTAAGTCTTTTTCTCTTTTTTTATCAATGGATGATGGATGGACTTTACACATGTGAAACGTCATTTCTTTTTACAAATTAAAAGCTATGAGTTTAATAAAGATATGGCACAATTTCACTTTTTCTTTTCCGATACCGATACCGAAGTCTTCAGCATCAGCTGATATCGAGACCATTCTGATATAGTTTTCTTAAAAGCCTAATAAGCCTTAAAATGGTTTTTTTGACTGAAGCACTTCACACAAAAATCCCTGCGAAAAAATGACATCTCAGCACGTTAAAATATCGTGAATATTAGTCAAAATGATCTAGCATTTCTTATTAAAAAATTACAATAAACCAAATATAAGATTATTAATCCGACTAGACATATTTCACTGTTTGTAAGCTTTAAATCAGTGCATCAGTGCTAATTTTGAGTCAAATACTTTATACTTTTTTAAGGACAACAAATTTGTTCAGGATCATCAATAATTTCAAAATACTCTAATAAAACTGATGGAAACACTAACAAGAAAAAGAAAAGAAAAGGCACGTCTCAGTTTTTTGTTTGAAGGATCATGTGTTTTGAAGGGAAGTGTTCCAAGGGTGCCAATAATTTTGCAGTTGACTGTATAGAGACATATAGATAGTTCTGGTATGAAAAGCAAAATGAGCAGGATGTGTTTGGAGAGTGTGTGAGTGTGTGAGTGTGTGTGTGTGTGTGTGTGTGTGTGTGTGTGTGTGTGTGTGTGTGCGCGCGCGCACTTATTTTTCCCTTCTGTCGAGCGCGACGGGGTCTGGAGGGGAAACAGGTTGTGTTGTGGTGGTTTCACCTGCTGGGCTGTTGGACGACACGCCGAACACATTTCCCCTTCACGTCCTCGTTCTCTGGAACACGCAGCTATGCTGTATGCTGAAGATAGCTAGGAGCGAAGGCCTGCAGAGCATCTCTCTCTCTCTCTCTCTCACACACACACACACACACACACACACAGATCCAGGTCCAGATCCAGGCTCTCAGCTGATGGCGAGTTGGAATGGGCTTTAGTGCCAGAAATGATATAATTGAAACAGCTGACAGGTTATTATGGAGTTTGTGAAGCTGGTGATTAATAATATCTCAGTAGGACATTCACGGTGTGTGTGTGTGTGTGTGTGTGTGTGTGTGTTTGTGTGTATAGGGGAGATGCCTACTCCTGAGCCGGGACCCGCAGCAGAGGAGGAGGAGGTGCAGAACTGTGAGGAAGGAACCAGTGCCAACAAGATGGAGATGGAGAGCACCACCACCAACATCCTGGCCTCCGTCAAAGAGCAGGTACGCGCAGGCACACACACACACACACTTTGTATATATTTCTCACCATGAGCTTCAGCGTTAACACACCAGCAGTGCCGTGCAAAAAATAAATAACTAACACTTGTATTAATGATTTTAAGGAAAATAATCAACACCTGCACTGATTACAGAGGTACGTGCAAAACACACAAACAAACCAAACACACACAACAGCAAAATCCGAAAATTTATATATTCATTAACTCAAAATGCAAAAATGTTAATGAATTAACACCACGTGCCCCGCCCCTTTGATATTAACGGCTGTTTTGTGTGCACTCGTGATCTTAACGGATCAGCTTATGGCTATAAATGAGACCATGTGACCACCTTGTTTTGTTTCGCCTTACATTACTTTAATGTTATTTTTCATTTTAATGTTCATGTAGGCTATTTGTTGTCCTTTAATTGACTTGTGCAGCTCGGCATCGACGTGTCTGTGTTAAAATCTCGCTGGTTTTTCTTCTATCGATGGACAATGGAGGGATTTTTACAAACGTGGAACCTGAAGCGACAGTTCAAAAACTACTTTTTTTTTAAGGATGACAGGTTGTTATTGGAGAGTACGATTTGTTAGCTAAAGTTCTCCGTTGGCTCTGATAAAATACTTGACTCAAATGAAATGAATCCGGTTTTCCTGTAAAGCTTAAATATGACATCAATATCATGACGTCGCAAGTCGCGTTGCACATTTTTACAGTGCACACAAGCTGTGATTGGATGCCGATGATTTGATAGACATCATTTTTTATAGTATCTTTTGTTTGTTTTCGTGAGCTCTACACTTTTAGGATTTTACATTTTTAACAAACCTGTATAATGTGATGCATATTGTGTAGCCCAGCCCTAACAGTCACTATCTGTACTGTGTAACAGGGCTTTTATCCTCCAAAACAAATTATCTCACTGAACATGATTTTATCGGACAGCCAGTGTATCATCCAGACCCAAGCTTAGATGCAGTCAATGGAAAGTCAATAGAAATCTTTCATAAAAACAGCAATATTACTCTGTGTGTGTGCGTGTGTGTGTGTGTGTGTGTGTGTGCCTTGAATCCAGTCCACAAGGCAGGCTTTGTGGTGGCGAGCAGTGAGCTGAATGGTGGAGGCTTGTTGTGACAGGCAGCTCGCAGCACAAACAAACCAGAAGCACATCGACGTGACGTCTCGCCTTTTATTCCACGCAGAAACATCTTTCTTTCCACCTTATTTATTTCTCTATCATTTCCAAACAAGGAAAGAAAACTCTCAGTGGTTAAACGAAACACAGGGCATTATTTTCAATGGCATACCTGTCTTCTAGTGTGTGTGTGTGTGTGTGTGTGTGTGTGTGTGTGTGTGTGTGTGTGAAGCAGCTGCATTAATGAGCTGTTTTCAGAGAGGCACACACAGCACAGTTGTCGCAACTGCAACACACACACACACACACACACACACACACAGGAGAGGAGGCGGAGGACAGCCTGAGAGCCTCTGAAACAGCGAGGGTCAGGACAGGATCATCAGCAGAAACTTTGGCTTCACTGAACTTGTGACAAGGACACACACAATGTCTCCGTCTTTAAAAAAGTAAAAAAAAAAATCCACTTCATCAAACCTTTTTTTGTGTGTTTTTTGTGCGGCGTAGGAGCTCCAGTTTGAACGTCTGACCAGAGAGCTTGAGGTGGAGAGGCAGATCGTGGCCAATCAGCTGGAGCGATGCAGGTTGGGGGCGGAGTCTCCAGGTGCCGCCAGTGACAGGTACATCAGCCTTGCATTGCTTCGTTAAGGTTCCCTTAACTAACAGCACTCACTTTTAGAAAAGGATTACAAATGCTTTTTCAGCATTTTGCTGCATTTGTGTTTGAATTCTGGATTCTGATTGGTCAGAAGGTGTTGATTCATTTCCTTTAACAGCAGCCCTGACGGTAGCAGCTGCACATCACAGGTGTATATTCATTCTTATACATTGTCATTTCTATAGTAAGAAGATATTTATTTATTTAACATTTATGGAAGGAGTCTCCCGTGTCAGCGCTTTGTAACAGTCCGATTTAAAGCTGTAACTTTAACTAAGAAGAGGTTACACTTCGTGTTTTTTCACCACATAACTATTTTATAAACATTCCAAAACATTAACTATAAATGGATAAAACGTTTAATGTATCATTCTTTAATAAATAAAATTAATGTAACTGGCAGATTCTTGTGGTATAAGAACAAACACTTCCGGACATAATAGCACCAACTTTTGGGTAATGACAGTAACTCTGCTTCATCGTTGATTATTTTCCTCTAACACTATGTCCCTAAGCGTTTTATTCCTTACTTATAAATGTATAATAAAGCCAATGGTTACTTATAAATATTCAATTGCATCCAAATAGCAAGTAATTGAATTAAAACAATAAAATAATTTAAAACAAAAATCAAAAGCATCAACATATCAGCCATCATAAGAAACACACTGAGCTTAATGTATTAGCATGAGAGACATCTGGCACTGATGCAGAATCTTTTGAATATGAAGCATCGAAGCGATTATTTTTCACATCCCTTAAACGCTTAAACACATTTACTGTCCTGTTTGTCTAGATCGCATCCTTTTAAAATAATATACTTGCAATAAAAAACAGCTGTTTTCTAATATAAAGAGTGAGGCAGTGAATCAAAGTGGTTTGGTTGTGATAAAGTGGTTGAGTAGTTAAGTTATAATCGTTCAGCAATAAAACTACTAGTGTTGAAAGTAGTTAGCGTTGGTTAGTAGGAGTTTGAGTGCTGTGTGTGTGTGTGTGTGTTGGCTCAGCATAGAGTCAGGGAGATGCTGAATGTTTTTTCAGGTGTCCCCAGGGATGGTGTGTGTGTGTGTGTGTGTGTGTGTCCATGTCTTCATGCTGTTACACACCCTGCCCTTTGACCCTTGATTACCTGACCCCTTTTGCTTCTTGTTGTTCGGTGGCTGGTGGAGTCGTAGCCCTGCGACCCGCCCAGGCTAACAGATGCTCGTCTCGTCTCCGCCGTTTTAACCGGAGACTTCTGTGCACTTGTGTGTGTTGTTTATTCAGACACTAGCATTAGTAGTTAATTTGTCCCGTAAGGAATAAACAGACCGTGTTGTGCTTTTATGGAAAACTAATCATCGACTGGGTGGTGCGATGAAGCGGAGATACAGTTACAGTCGATTATTTTCCTATAACAGCACAAAGTGTTTTATACCACAGCAATGTGCCAATGATTACCATTTTTTAAATCAAAGAATGTTAGATCGTGCTTTCTGAACAGTGATGGGTCTTGGTCGGCCCACGGGTTTTTTGCATTTCTTAGATTTTCTTGCCAACTCCATGACTGACGATTTCTTGACCCTCAACACGCAAAGACGTGAATGATGATTGGTCGGGGTAAAACTTGTAGTGTTGCCAGTCTCCCGACCCAGATACGGCAAGACTTTATGGCACCGTGTTCGCCTAATCTGACATGGTGTCCATCATGAAAGACTCGTCTGATTCCAGCATTACAGTTACCATTTAACGTTGTGGAAAGTCTGTGAAAGGTTGCCACAGTGTGACTGGGTAAATCTGAGATAACTTGTCTTGGATTTGACTGCAGAGACTTTCTGTCTTCTGTCTTTTTTGTTTTTTTTCCCTTCCTTTTCTTCAGTTCCTCTGAGAAGTCTCTGCTGTGGAGGTCAGCAGGTAAGACTCTTGGTACTCAATTCATGCCTTTTCAATGGTACGCTAAACAAAAATCTTCATTCAGAGTCTTGATGGATGACAAGTGATTGTTAAAGGTGGCGTGTAGAGAATGTTAAACAGTCACAGTGAAACACTGAAAGCTTGCAGTGAACCCTGAGATGGAGGAGTTGTACAAGCCCTGTGACAAACAGTGAGCCAGCAACTTCAGCAAAAAAGTGTAGCCGAGTATACTGTAGAGTATAGTACAGCAAAATATGAACACACACACACACACACACACACACACACACACATATATATGTATAGTGCAGTATATACAGTATGACAGTATAACACAGTGTGTATAAATGGAGTATAGCACAGCATATGTACAGTATAATAGCATATGTACAGTATAGTACAGTCTGTGAAGAGTGGTGCAGTAGGTAGGAGATGTAGAGTATAACGCAGTAGATATAGAGTATAGTGCCGTAGATAGCACATGTGGAGTATAGTGCAATAGATCATAGATGTAGCAAATTGTACAGAGTGTGTAGAGTATAGAGCAATAGCTATAGAGTATAGCGTAGTGCATCGCTAATGTAGAGTATAGTGCAGCAGATAGCAGATGTAGAGTATGGTGCAATCTGTGTAGAGTATAGTGCAGTATATGTTTAATGATAGGATGCATGTACTATACTGTACGACTATGTTTGTACAAAATATGTACACAGTGTTTAGCGTGAAAATCTAGCCCTCCCTTCCCCAGACTCCTCAGGGGCAGGTTTGTCCAAGCTCCACCCCTCGGACGACTGCCCGTCACCGACTTTCGGGATTAGAGGTCAAAGGTCACCCTATTCACCCGAACTGGAGCAGATCTCCTTGCATGAAAGTGAGGATTTTTCAGTACATGCATTGGAATATGACAAATTATACAAATGAAAATAAATATGCATTTTATTCAGGAGATTTCTGAGACGTCTCACTTCCTTAAACTGAGGCAAAGTCTTACAGGAATTCATCAACTGAAAGTTAAATATTCTGTACACTGAAATGGTAGCTTTGTACCCAATTAGCTAGTGGATAATTAGCATTATTTTGTAATGTGCTATGTGTTTCCTTCAAAGCACAACACACCTATTCTCACACACACACACACACACACATACACACACACACTCATTTAAAATAGTCATATGCAAATGACAAAAAACTCATAATGACCGAAACGATACCTTCTGCATTTGCTGCTGCTTTCAGTGACTGATAAAACCATTTTCAGACTTACATTATAAATGATTAGAATAAAACAATCCTGTCTGAGAAATTTAGTTTGTGCATAAAAAATTGTATTAGCTTCTATAAGCTGATCAAATAAAAATGGTTATTCATGGTGGAACCTGATTTTTGGACCCTGCTGTGCATATTCTCAACAATGTTATGCTTCTGCAACCTGGGAAATTTTCACTCGCTGAGTATTTTCTTCATGCCATTCTCTGCTCTTTATTTTCTGCCTTGTTCATCCATTTTTTCTCTCCGTTCGCTACGTCCTACGCTGCTGTTCTCCTCTCAGGGTCAGCGGCAAACTCGCGCAGCTCGACACAGATGAACTCGTATTCTGACAGCGGCTATCAGGAAGTGAGTGGTTACTATAGCAACCTAGTGACCCCCAGAAGGTCAGAGGGACGGTCTCAGTCGACAAGCTCCGCCCCTAGTTTCAGTCCGAGCCTGGCGATGGGGTCCAGGGCGGAGGGCCAGGCGCTGGCGCAGGTGAGAAAATGGCACAAGTGATGTTTAATGACATTCTGTTTGCCCCTTAAATAGGCAGGAAGGGTTGAGCTTATATTATTGCATCATGAAACATATAAGCCAATCAGGGTCCAGTATGCAAATTAGGGCAGGTTATAAAACAATTAATAGAATCAACCAATTTATTGTTTGGCAATGTATGATCTTTCCAATGTATTATATGCGTTATTATTATTCTATCTTTTATACACAGTGTAATAAGGTTTACTTTTCACACACACACACACGCACACACACACACTCACGCTGATCAGACTCTCAGATTAGTGTTTGTGTTGTGTGTGTGCAGATGTCAGGTGGCCGTGTAATGAGGCGTGTCAGTTCAGTGCCCTCTCGTGCCTCCTCTCCCGTCTACGCCCACTCCCCGGCTTCCTCTCGCCCTATCTTGGGAAGCCCCTACGGTTCGCCTATCATCTCTGAGCCCCGCCCACTGCCCAACGTCTTCCCTGGCACCACGCTCCCTCCGTCCTCCGACCCGCTCCAGTCCGCTTATCCTGGCCACCACAGGGACGGCATGAGCTCCCCGACTCTGCTGCGCTCTGGCATGACGGCGCAGCCGCAGCACTACGGGACGCTGGGAAAAAATGACGCCCAGGCGTTCGACAACACGCATTCCTCGTTCGGGGCACGGGCATACGATTTCTTCGAGAGGATCGTTCTTTCCAGACCAGACAGCCTTACAGGTGAGTACTGAAATTCTTCACTCAGGTAACAGAGCAGTTATACAGGTAAATACGTACTCTGTTAAACGGTGAAGTACAGCTTTGCTTAAATTACATTTCAGAATAAAATGATGACGTTCTTTGATGGTAAACACTGCAAAGATGTCTATGGTTGTTGGATACACGTGAAAGAAAAAAAATCCTTGCTCCTCCAGACATATGGCAATGCCGTCACATGTTATTAGTCATCCTGGTAAATTTATATCTCTTTGGCAGGACGTAAGTGTGTGTGGGTGTGCGTGTGGGTGTGAGTGTGTAGTAAGTCATGCTGTGACACCATCCCCTGATTTCCTGCTGTACAGGATAACCACTCAATCCTAACCTCACATTCTGCTGTGCATCTACACGATGATGATGATGGTGATGATGAGCTCACTGTGTGAGAGTGTGAGTTACCTGAGATCTGCTCCACTGACCTATTTACATCAGCACGTAGGACTGTTTCTGTTTCGAATAATGTAGCTGAGAAAGGTCTGGAGCAGCGCAGTTGCAGAAAAACCTCACGGGATGCAAGAAGAAATGCTGCAGTCAATAAAAAAAAAATATGAAATGAAAAAAATTACTGCTACTATTAATACACATTGCTACTACTAGTAATAATAATTTCACTAATTATAAAACCATAAATATAATATATAAATAAATATTAGTATTATTGACTACTGTAATGTAGTAATTATTAAATCACTACTAATAATTCATGATTATATAATCATTTATTATTATTTATTATGATTGTTATTTAATTATCGTTATTATTGTTTCTAATAACACTAATAATGGCAATATTGTGATAATACTTATTGTATAATAATAACAATAACATTTCACATTAATACAGAAATGCATCATGCGCATAAAGTACAATGTAGTTTCATAAATAATTATAACAATATGTATGCTCCGTCCTAAATATGGATTTTATTATTATTCAATTGCGTGTTTCTTTTTCCTCGGGTAACTCCTTGTTGCTGTAATGGCGGTAAATGTGGTGTGTCTGGAATTTAATTCGACATTTTACTAGTGAATATGTAATGACAAGCCAGCTGTCTGTCTTTAGAACCCACAGACTTAGACAGAGTTATTCAGTCAGTTATTATATAACAGGCGACGGTGACACAGAGAGTGTAGTGCTAATTAATGGCGCTGAACCTCGCTCAAAGAACACCGTTTTGTTTTTGTTTCTGTTTGTACTTAAATATTTTTCTGACTGTAAATCTCGTGACCTGATGCAGGCCTGCAGAGCTCCTACAGCCAACACAGCCAGCTGGGTCAGGAGACCCGATCTCCGGACCACCACGGAGCCTCCGTCTACGACGACAGAACCTTCCAGAACCCGCTGTACCAGAGCCCGACCCACGGCTCTCAGAGCGGCCTGTCGAGGAACGCGGGTACACCGAACGCCACTAACTTAACTGAAACAGACTTAACGTTTGTTGGACTGGATAAAAAAATACATCACCTAATCAGCCTTTTTGTCTCAGTCTGTTTAAAGTTTATGTCCTGATCTGGAAGGTTTTACAAAAGGCTTTACTTTTAGCCAACACGCTAGGTCTGTGAACGTGAAGGCTAACAGTTGCTAGCGAATTTGCTACAAATATTGTATAACAGCCAAACATAATAGTTATTTTAGTGAACTTCAGTTAGCTAGCTACTAAAGTCAAACAGCTACAGCTAGAGAGGGAACATTAGCCGAGCTAAATGTGTAGCTGGCAATAAGATCTATAGCTATGTTTAGTAGCTAAGTACAGACATGCTAATTCCGCTACAAATGAATGTTTAATTTCTGGGTTTTTTTTTGTGTTTAAGCTTCCTTAAAGCTGTTGGATATTTTTGCCCAGGTGCAAATTTAAAAAACAAAATTAAACTATATTACAAATGATTACATTCTCTGTTTTTAGTTCCAAGATATTTGAATATATCCAGAACATTTACCTAAAAATGTATTAAAACCTCTATTATATTCAATTCAGCAAGACTAGTTAACAGCATTTTTTTTAAAATGATGAAATATCTACAGATAGAGATTGATATAGCGCTATAATATTACACATTATACACATTATATTAGATTTTTATTACAAACTAATAACTGGAAGCAGCTTATTTGGTGCAAGAATTTTGTACATTAACTTACATTGTAAAATTTGTCATGTAATGTAATATTAAGTAAAATCCTTTTATTTTAAGCCTTAAAATTGACTGCAACACAACTGCAAGTGTGAGCATTTACAAAGATTATTAACCCTCAGCTTCAGCCTTGTTTTTAGGATAAGAGCCCTGATGCTTAAGAAAAAAGAGAGTTTGCCCGTGTGGATGGAGGGCAAAAGAAATATTTGGCATAGCGGCATAATGGTATAAAGAGGCAGGGTTTGAATCAATACATCATTGTGGTATTCATTCATTAAAAAGGCAGCTGCTGTATAACTGAATGAAAATATCTCTCTGTAGATGTGCTCCATGTCCGTTCACTGCTGTGTCTGTCCTGTATCAGGGTTGGGGACTCTACCGAGGACCACTAGTCAGTGTAGTACCCTGCGCTACCAGAGGGGGGCATACTCCATGCCCTCGCACACTGACACCTATCGCTCCACCCTTTACCGATCAGCCGAGTCCAACTACAGCAGGCACGCAGTCGGGATCAACAATAACATCGGCGCCACGCGATCGCCCTCCATAGACAGCATCCACAAAGATCCTCGGTAAAACAATAAAGTCATAAATTAATAATCATAATGATATCATTTTACATTAATAAAGATATGAATTATGTACATACTCATTTGTTGGGAATAATTACAGTACACACAGTAACGTTTATTTATTTTTATTCCACTTAAACCACAGCATTAAGAAACGACATCGCTATAATTTTTCACAGCTTGTCGTTATATGTATCGTTGGGGATCAAATACAGTTCACAGCATGGCGATGGCGAGTCAGCAGGTCTGATTAATGCGCTTCTTTCAGGACTTTTATGATGGACGTTCTGCATAAACATTGTTTTAAATCACTGTCGATATGGTTAAGATTTCTGGAAGAGTCTCCGGTGTCAGTGCTTTATAACAGTCAGAGGTAAAGCTGTAACTTTACGTCTTTAGGATAGAGGAGTTTATTTGGCTTGTTGACTTAAAAAAAGAGAGGTCGCTGTGTTTGTAGCGGTTAAAGCGTGTTTTTCAGACGTTCCCACGATATTAAATGTCACTGTAAGTGGATAAAATGTACAATGCGTTGTTATTTAATGAATGCAAATTGTAATCGTACCAAATTGCTGTATTAGAACAGGAATAAAACACAGGATATGCTGTATTACGGGTAGCAACTATAACAGTAGTGTGTGTGTGTGTGTGTGTGTGTGTGTGTGTGTGTGTGTGTGTGTAGGGAGTTTGCGTGGAGAGATCCTGAGTTGCCAGAGGTCATTCGCATGCTGCAGCATCACTTCCCCTCAGTGCAGGCCAACGCTGCAGCCTACATTCAGCACCTGTGCTATGGAGACAACCGCATTAAGACTGAGGTTTACACACACACACACACACACACACACATTTAATATACACATTCAATACACACAGTTTCAACACAGCACACACACACACATTCAACACATGCACACACACACACATTCAACACACACATTTATTTTAATAATCATTTGTGTATATTCTCTTAAAGGGTGCCAATAATTGCATACGTACACAGGTGTGCCGGCTCGGGGGTATCCAGCATTTGGTTGATCTCCTGGATCACAAAGTTCTGGAGGTTCAGCGCAGCGCGTGCGGCGCTCTCAGGAACCTGGTGTTCGGCAAAGCCACCGACGACAACAAGGTGTGTGTGAGGAACGCCGGAGGAATCCCGGCCCTGCTCCGCCTGCTGAGGAAAACCTCGGAAGCTGACGTGCGGGAGCTCGTGACTGGTGAGAGTTTGCTCAGCCACCCTCCTGAGTTAGCGATATAAAGCTAGCGTCTTGCTAACGTGGCCTTGTGTGCGGTCGCTGCTTGCGTGCAGGCGTGTTGTGGAACTTGTCGTCGTGCGACGCTGTGAAGATGACGATCGTGCGCGACGCTCTCGGCCCTCTCACCAACACGGTGATCATCCCTCACTCGGGCTGGGGCGCCGCTCCGCAGAGAGAGGACCACAAGCTCAAGCTGCACTCCTCCGTGGTGCTGAGGAACACGACCGGATGCCTGAGGTATCACACGGAAAACAAGCACGTCGTCCGAGTCCTTCTTTGCAGTTCAGATTTCGTATTCGTTCTTTTATTTTACCATCGGCTATAATGACGGGAAATCCATAGTAATCGGAACTCCGGACCGCCGGTATGGAAAAATACAGTGGAGCGATCATTCAACTCGGAATTCCCAGTCTGGAGTTCTGAAGACCGATTTCATCATTTTCTCTTTGATAAAACAAGATTTCTCTTCGCTAATAATTCATGCAGATCTCGTTTAAATGCGTATAAAATTATAAAATCAGTATGAGTTTGCTCTGGCCAGCCATGTAGATGGATTACAGCATCAGTTTGAGATTTTGTTGGAACGTAAAGGTGCTACATGCGAGTACAGTTATTCATATTAATGTGTACGTAATGAAATAACAGCATGTATAGAAAACAAATGCCGTGTAAACATTGCACAAGCTAACCGCTATGAAATATATAATATAATATAATGTGCTGTGCGAATCCGGGTTTGCACTCAGATTTCTTTAAACATGTGAGTTATCGTTGTTTAAAAACTTTTCCTTTGTGGTTAATGTATATTCAGGAATTGTTGATGTCGAAAGTGTCGCGATACGTGTTGCAGGTATATAAGTGTGCACTAGGTGATCTGATTATTAAGATGAAATATAGATTTCAGATTTCTTGGAATCTGTCTTGTGGCAGAAACCTGAGCTCGGCCGGTGAAGAGGCCCGCAGGCAGATGCGCTGCTGTGAGGGTCTGATCGATTCCTTGCTCTACATCATCAAAACGTGTGTCAACACCTCAGACTTCGACAGCAAGGTGAGCGAGCTGCCCTTCCAGCTAATTAGCATGCAGGCGACTGGCTGATCAGCGGCCATGTTAAACAGGAAGGGTTGAATCCTCTGATTAGTTTCCTCGTACCCTGTCCTGCTTCAGGTCCCACAAAAGTGCAAAATATGGCACCTCATGCATCTCTCCACACCTCTGTGGGATTTTTTTTTTTTAATTAACGCTCCGACAATAAGAACATTCTGCTCCTTCCTTTGAGCTCAGTTTGTCTTTTTCCAGATTGTGGAAAACTGCGTGTGCACGCTGAGGAACCTGTCGTATCGTCTCGAGCTGGAGATGCCGCCCTCTCGGCTGATGGGCAACCAGGAACTGGACACGCTCCTGGGCAACGATCCGTCCAGCAAGCAAATGGACTTCATCTGCTGGGGTTTGAGGAGGAAGAAGAAGAAGAGGTCCTGGCAGGATCAACAGGCAAGCCTACTGCACGGCTCAGTATATCTTGTAATTTCTTTTTAGCAATACGAGCTACATTAACGGAATTTTGCCTGGACAAAGAACGAATTCGTTACGTAGCTCAACAGACAAGTGGAAGCTCCGATGTGCTGCCCGGTCCCATGATGAGGTTAAAAAAAAAACAACAAGTTAAACCAAGGAAATAAACCTTTCAATGAGGTTTACTACAAAAAAACCCTTTAGTTTCAAATGCCTTATTTTGATCCAAGTGTAGAATATAGACGTCCGTGGAATACTTGAGGTTTTAAGTTCAGTTCCTTCACAGTGGGATGGCGTTGGACCTATCCCAGGATTCTCCGGGAGTCCGAAAGGGGCAGAGATGCTTTGGCACCCGTCGGTTGTGAAGCCTTATCTCACCCTGCTGGCCGAGAGCTCGAACCCGGCCACGCTGGAGGGGGCGGCCGGGTCCTTACAGAACCTCTCAGCTGGGACCTGGAGGGTAAGATCCTGTAATCACATTTCTCTCTGGTTAATATTCCTTTGGGAGTTGTCGTGGTTACTAATATCTCACACTGCTGTTGTAATGCACGGTAAGGTAAAAAGGTATCCGATTGATGGTATACGTGCACTGAATAACCTGATTATCAGGAATCGGATTGCTTGAAAACTAATAATCAATACAGAGGTAATATTAATATAGATAATATAAATAAATATTAATATAGAGGAGTCGGAGGGTAGGATGCACGTGTTTGAATTTCCTTTTAGATGCACAGTTTACTATTATTAAACTTGGATTTCCTCTCTAATAAATATTAGGGCTGCACCTTATATGCTTTTTATCTGCTTAGCTGCCTGTAATGTTGAAATGTGTCCTGATTTATTATGATTTATTTTTCATTTCTGTCCTCAGTCATACATGCCTGAGATTTGTTATTTGGATTTAGAGCATCGTGGCCGTAGAACATCATCATTAGTGTCCCGTTATTTCATTTTAATTTGCTAAAAATATTGCTCTGAAGTTCACATTCTCGCTTTTTATTTTTTTTCCTTTTGGCACGTAAACGTGTCATCAGTTTGCGGCCTATATCCGAGCGGCGGTGCGCAAGGAGAAGGGTTTGCCCATTCTGGTCGAGTTGCTGAGGATGGATAACGACAGGGTGGTGTGTGCCGTGGCTACGGCGCTGCGCAACATGGCTCTGGATGCCAGGAACAAAGAGCTGATTGGTCAGTTACTCAAACTAAGATGTATAGACGTGATTAAATGTGCAGTCAGACTGGAGTGTTAGCAGATATGAGTACTTTGTTACTTGAAAAACAAATATTATTTTTTTATAATTTTTTATTATATTATATTTATATTTATTATATTATATTTTTTATAATTTAATATTATTTGAAAAAAACAAATATTATGTCTTTTGTCAGTAATATGCTTAGCGTTTACCGTAGACATGTTACCGTCTCTCGTTTAGGGAAGTACGCCATGCCGGACCTGGTGACTCGCCTCCCGGGTCATGGACCCTCGCTGCTGTCTGACGAGACGGTGGCGGCGGTGTGCTGCGCCCTTCACGAGGTCACCAGCAGGAACATGGAGAACGCCCGTGCACTCGCCCAGGTGGGCGGCATCGACAAGCTCGTCAGCATCAGCCGAGGCCGAGGGGAGAGGTGAGAGCATCGCTGGGGGACATCTTTAACAAGCAGCGCGACAATGACGTAAACATCAACCAGAAAATGTACAATGAACGTAGGTCGTGTAAACTGAGTAGCTGGCTGAGTTTTGCCAGACGCCCATCAGCTGCACAGCCTTTACAGTTGAGTCCAAAAGTTTTCACACCCTTAGGGAAATGGATTTCGTAATAATTAGGACAAATAAGTGTCTTGGATTCAACAGACGGGCCTTTATTAGCACATTTACAAAATTCTGACATTAATTATAGTTAATTATAAAATGATATCAGTTTAAACGTTTCTTTTCTGAACAAGATATTTTTGAACATCCTGTATTAACATTTCTGGATAAACATCAAGTCTCCAGAATTGGAAAAATCTAAGTAAAAAAAAAAAATAGAAAATGTTTATGAGCTTTTATTTTACTATGAAAGAAAAATCTAGATAGAACCGGAAAAGCCTGATGTGGATCAATTAGTATATATACATATTTGTTTTATATTCGAGGTGATCGACCGTCACACAATGTCGAGATGTTCTAAATTAAATTGGCTTGGAAATGAACGATCTCCTGCTAGCTTATTTAATTTATTTATTCATTTATACCGCTTGGATCCCGCGAACACTGAGTCAGGAGCACATCCTGGTTGTGACGCCAGTCATTCATATATGCATAAAACAATATGATATCTTGGTGATTTTTGTCCTTTTTTTTTTTAAGTTGTCGATGATGGACGTCATATTTCTCCCTCTCTTTGTCCTTCAGATATTCCATGAAGGTGGTGAAAGCCGCAGCGCAGGTTCTGAACACGCTGTGGCAGTACAGAGATCTGCGCAACATCTATAAAAGGGTAAAATATCCCTGCACACACTTTTTTCTTCCACACCGCTGCTTAGCGTAGCTCTATAACGTTCGCCCGTGCTCTCTGCCTTATCAGGACGGGTGGAACCAAAACCATTTCATCACTCCAGTGTCGACTCTGGAGCGAGACCGGTACCGATCGCAACCCACGCTTCCTACGAGCAACTTACAGATGTCACCTGTCATCCAGTCAGGTGAGCCAGCAGCTAGAAACGATGTTTAATTAACGGGACAGAGTAATGGCGTGCATTAATAGTTATTTAACACTGTGATGTCAGGTGGTAGCGCCACTTCCTCCCCGGCCATGTTGGGAATAAGGGAGCACCGGTTGAGTAAGAGGAGGGCTCAGTCTTCTATGCAACTTCATAACTATTACGGTGACGCAAACAGAAACAAAACTCTGTACACAGGTAAGCTTTCAGAGTCACCCAAATGTAACGTGCACAAGTTCCGCTTTTAACCATACACTTTTAATCATTATTAAAGTTTTTAGAGTTTGTATAGGACAAGGCGTGTGGGATATTTTACTTTTAGGAATGTACATGTGTTCATTAGGCTGAAGGTTTTTCCTTTAAACACTTAAATAAACACTAAAGTCTGAAAATGTGAAAGCGTACCACTTTGCATTGCAGCAGTGAAGCGTGGGGGTGGTAGCATCACGTTCAGCCGTATTATTTATCGTCAAACCCTGATGAATACCTTTTTTTCTTGCTTTGATAACACCTTGGTCTTCATGATGCTGTCCTCTTTTTTTGTGTATTGTAAATTATTTTCTTGTGTTTTAGGGTCAGGAAAGCATTCTGCCTATTTCATAAGCAACTACCCGTCTCCTTCCCATGAGGAGCCTCACGGGCCACAGGTGAGCCTTTCAACAGAGGTGTTCCTCATAAACGGATGTAATTCAACAACCACTTTATTATTATTTCATTTTTGAGTCGGAGCGATGTTGAAAAGTGAATTTTTGGCTCGTTTCCTATTTGGTTTAATTAAACGAAACCAAAAAGCGATAGAAATGTTGGCTGGGATGTGTGAAGGGCTGAAAACGTCCTCATAAATATCATTCCTTCATTGGAAAGGGAAAAGGTAAACAAACCTTTGCCAAGTGCGGATAGAAATGACAAAAATCACCCAAGCTCGGAGAACACGCAGCCGGTGCTGAAGAAATGATTGGATAACTACATGACATAAATAACTAGCTTAAAATCTTGTCCAGTTTTGATTTTTGTCTATTTGTGAGTCCGAATCTCAAGAACGAGAGCATTTCCGAAGCTCCACAGCGCTGTCCTTTTGGCTCAGTTCTTTAGCAGATCAAATTGACCAAACTGATGGGAAACGTGTTGGATTTCTCCCTGGTACGCTGAAGAGATGCTGTAGATAGAGCTAAGGCTTCAGAACGCTACCCTTCGGGCAGCTCGTTCGTTATTTACTGTCTTTTCAGTGTACGCAGTATAATAAGTGCCCCTGGTTTATGAGGATGACTTGTTAATGGTTTGTAAAACCGTACAGCGTGTTACAGTGGCATTTCTTTGGACGTGTGCCCAGTGATAGCATGCCTTTTGATATGTGCTTTTCCTGCAGCTCGGCCAGCTGTATTACTCAGACGAGCCGACTCAAAGGTCCTACGACACATATGGAATGTATTTGGGGTCTCCGATGGGTTACGACGACCCGTACCTGGACGAGCCGCTTCAATACCCTGTTGTGAGCGAGAGGCAGGCGCTCAAGCGCAACACTAACTACGTGGACTTTTACTCCACCACACGCAGGCCTTCCTACCGTGCTCAGACCTACCCCGCATCTCCAGACTCATGGGTGTAGGCACGAGTGTGTGTGTGTGTGTGTGTGTGTGTGTGTATGTGTGTGTGTTACATATATCATTGTGAGAAGATCTTGATACACAATTTATCCCTACAAAGTTGTGCGTTGAAGGTAATGTGGAAGTGACAGGTTCATTTTCATATATAGGGACTGTGCCTGTGTGTGTGTGTGTGTGTGTGTTTGTGTGTGTGGGTGTGTGTGTGTGTGTGGTGGTGCATCACAGTAACATAAATGAAACTTAAAGTACTTTAATCTAAGATTGGAAAAGAAAATAAGTCATATATACTGTATGTGAGCCAAAGAAGGATATAAAACAGTCATATTTATTATATTGATCATTTTTATTATTATTATTATTATTATTATCACATTTTTATGAGTAAGTCTACATTTCACATATATGCTACACCTTCAAAACAGTTTTGTTCTACATTGTACATTCATGGTTTGTTTGTTTTCAAATGGCATGTTGAATGAAAGAATGAGCAAGTCATTAAAAACAATTTTAAACGGTGTAGTTCAATTATATGTCCGGTGCAATTTTGATGACGATCTCAAATCTGTGGAAGAGAAAAACTCTTGATAATAACGTACTGTGCAATGGTAACAAAATGTCCCCTTGTCCAGTCTCGTTGATGTATTTACTGTTCAGAGTAGTGTGTGCCACGGACTCGTGTACGGATCTGTCGGTTTACTGTAAAACGTGTGTGATGTGTGCACCGCAGCACAACACCCCGTATCATGTGACATAGCTATGTAGAGCAGAATCATGAATTAGAGACTTTATGGAGACAACATGTATTATAACATTATGAGAAATAAAGATGAACATTTGTTTTTGTAGTTGTGATGTGTGTTTCTTTAATCATCCATCCATCCATTCTGTCTGTCTGTCCATCCATCCATCCATCAAATCATCCATCTACCAAACATTCCATCCACCAAATGATCTATCTATCTATCAATCCATCAATTCATCCATTCGCCAAATGATTTATCCACTAGATGATCCATCCACTCATCCATCCATCCATCCACGTTTGATGTGTTTCTTTACAATTCATTGTGATGTCAGACCAAAACCCATCCATCCACCCTTTTACACATCCGTCTTTGTATCCTTCCATCCACCCTTCCATATATCCATCCATTTAGTTTCCATCCATTTAATATTGGCTGAATTTCAAAATAACCTGACTTACAACAGAGTGCAAAACTCTTTTTTGAACCCCCATGTTTTCTGTGTTAGAGCATGCGACGTTTTTTACATTCCTTGGCTGAGTCAGATCCTCCCATCCACCCACCTACCTGTCCATCCATTAAAAGTTGCATCCCCCATGTTTTCTGGTTTACAATATCTGATACTGTCTATCTATCTGTCTGTCTGTCCATCTATCTATCTATCGACATGTCGAATAGGCCTGGTGAGCGTGCACACTATAACCCATGAATGGCATCACAACCATCACAGTGAATGGCAACCTGAATGACAGGTCTCTCCATCCTGGACAATATTTGATTTTCTATTTTCTATTAAATGTAGGTCTTCTAGGGTCCCTTTGAGCCCCTTTGAATTCACATTCCACCCCTTAATGGCACCCATGGTCCAAAAATGAACATTTGTTTTTTGGTTTAAGGAGAGGAATTGGTTATTATTTCCAATCATATCCACACAGAGGCGCTAGAGAGCAAAAACATCATAAATCATGGAACAGTATAAAGTATCCTGCTCAGGCATACACATAGTGCAAAAGATTAAGCTAATACAGAAATCAGTAAACAATAATAAACTGTAAAATCACCATCTCCAGCACGAATAAACATAAACTGTTCCATAAAGTCATTCATAAAATGCTAACAAACACACACATTGTCATAACTTTCCCCTGTCAAAAGTGATTCCTTGTACTGTTCTTTCGAGGTGTCACGGCATCTTAGATCCAAATGCTGCAAAGTGAGTTCGCCCTATTTCAAGAAAAATCCCGAAAGAAATTCAATTCAATACAGTCCATTGAGAAAGAGAAACTTGACCCATCTAAGATGGCGGCGCCGGTGACGTATCTTCTTCATATCTTCGGGTACTTCCGGGTACTTCTTCTGGGGGCGTGTCCGTAATCAGCAGCGCTCCAGCTGAATGACCTCAGCGGAGGCGCGCGCAGAGTGACAGAGAGACACAGAGAGAGAGATTTGTTATTCACAGTAAGTGCGCGAGGAGACAAGTTGGAGTTTGAGCAGAACAACACAGGTCTAGTAAGTGTTTCTCCACTTTCTTTCCTTTTTTTTTTCTTAGAAAACATTTACGTGTTTTTAAAACAACCATTTTAACTATGTGTCGGAGGTTCTTGTTCTTGTTGCGCGTGCGATCTTTTATTTAAATTTGGAGTAATTAAAAAACAAAACAACCTAACACCGTCCGTTATAAACGGTCACTCACAGCAGATGTCATTTTCTGCTAACATTTTGCTGTATATTCACTATATACAGCAATATTTATTGAGTTTTCCTATTTTTTTATTATATTGTATCAGGTCTCGTGGATACTCAGAGTCATTAGAACCGGTGTTCTAGAGCTTTTCCTACCTGTTCCTTAATGTTATAGAAGTCCCCATGATTATTTTATACATTGTCATTTCCAGGGAACTCATTCGATGACTCATCCTGTACTAGTCTTGTGTTCGACCAATGAAATGTGCTGTAGCGTGTATATGCCCGCCCCCGGGGGCGTGTCTTTCTCTACAGTAGCAGAACTGTAGCATGTGCTGCGTTTGTGCTGAATTGTAATCGATCATTTTTACGAGTTGTGATGACGTCATGTCCCACCTCGGCGTGTTCTTATGAGCGAAGTAAAGGAAATAAATTTTTTTAAATGAACGTATCTATTATAATGTACTGTATCTATTATAAGACGTAAAGCCAGCACATGGCACAGTCGCTGTTTTGTACGTCAAAGAAGTTTGTTCAGCTCATGTTCGCGTCACAGAAGCATCATTTATATACAACGATAAAAACGTTAACTGTTACGCCGGGATCAGACTACGTGATTTCAGTCCAATTTTAACATGATTTTGAATTGGCCGACAAATTTCCAGCTCCGGGCCTGAATACGAACGTCAGAAAAAACAGCGACCGGGCCTTGTAGCGCGCCATGATCATAGAACAGCGATGTGGCGTCTGGGACGTCCTACAGCACCTCGGTGGAAAAGTCTAGCATGTTAGAGTTTATTTTCTCGCCTAGTTTGAGAACTCCTACGATGTTCCGTTAGTAGCCATGATTGATGACTTCTGGCTCCTCCTCCCTGATGACACCCAAGGACGTGAACGATGATGGGTCGGGGTCAAACCTGTAACGTCGCCAGTCTCTCGTCCAAGATATCGTCTAATCTGACATGGTGACATGAAGGACAAAAATATCGCGTATCCTGATCCTGGAATTACGCCTGACTTTGTCTTCAAATCTACGCTTATATTGCATAACATGAAAATGACTAAAAATAATAATAATAATAATATGAAGTAAAAGTTTGTGAGTGAGCACCAGAGAGAATCACATCCGTGATCAGGAGTTTGTACAAAGCCAGCTGATGTTCTGGAGATATTTAGGACACGTTTTCCATATAAGGAAACAGGGTCATTTTCCCTAAGGTCGCAGCCATGAAACCTACTTAAGAATCTCTGTCCTGGTTTTCCTTTTTCCTTGTTCGCTCAGCGGAACAGCGCCACCAAGCCATCAGCTTTCCCCTACACACCCTTGTTCCAGAGCGTCCCGTCTTCTGTCTTATCTTCTCGTCTTTCCGGCCTGGAACATTCACCAACCTGTGTCTGCTTTCGTTTATGATGTCATCCCATCTGCGTAGGGTCATGCAGAACTATTGGCACCCTCGACGAGAACGGGCAAGAAAACGATCGTATGACGTCATTTTAGAGGAAATGTTCGACATGATGACAATCAAACGTTTAATTGAACTCTACTGGTCTGAATGAAACGTCCGCACACACATGGAAAGGAGGATCTTGTTGGACATCACACAAATGCGTCACCGCTGTTGTCTTGTTTTGGTTTGGTTTTTTTTAACCAAAAAACGCACAACGTATGTTTAAAAAGATATCCGATTAAAATAAAGCTGTTCAGCAATATGACCATATCAATATTATAATAAATGCACTTTTCAGACGCGTCGTAAGCAACTTTTTTGGAACAGTTATACACACAAACCGGTTTCCCCCTCTCGTTTTCAGTATTAAATAATCTATTTATGTAGACGTCAACTCTCTTTGCAGATCCTCTTTGCCCTGTCTTTCAATCCCGATGATGCCACAGCCGTGCAGGAGAGCAGCATCATTTCTCTTTCTCTCTCTCCTGTCAATCACAAAGCCGCGAGCCAATCACAGGCGTCTGTGAGCTCGTGTATGCGGAAGGGGGCGGATAGCAAATGCTGTCAGCAAACCTGTATATCACGACGCACGCTTCAAGTCTGTTTTTTGTCGATAACATCGCTCGCAATCTAACGTGCACGACTTGCTGATGACGTTGATCGTTTTCCCCTCACAAATAGTCAGAACTTTATAACGCCAAGGTATCGATATTGCGACGCGTTTGGTGTATCGTCTTCGTGATGGTCATGTCGCATCTCCCGTTGCATGCGCCACACACTTTATATTCTCTAGAAGTTTTCTTCTTTTAGTGCTCCTGATTTCCTTTTCTTTTCTTCGGCTTGTGTCCGTCCTGTTCTGTGGTTTGGCCTGCGATGATGTGGCTCTGGTTATTGGAAACGCAATAACGAGCACACTTTATTACATCCTTACGAGGAATTTCTTTTCGATAGTTTCAAAGTCATAAGCCAAGATCTGTCTCGTACCATAAAGGTTCTTCTCCGTATCTCCGTCTATTCACTTCCAGCACCATTTCTCTTCATGCTTGTCGGTTATTTTGTTTTATTCTTTTATTATTATTTTATGCCCTGTGCCTTTTGATTAACCATCTTTTTTTGCTCAAATGAAGCCAAAGGCCTCCGGAAACGTATAATTTTACAGAAACTACACTTTAAGCCGTTATTAAAAGTTGAGGGCCGGCGGTGGTCAGACCAGAGTTTTCCAGTCGCTTGGGGTTTTTTTGCTCTTGAATGCACTGACTTGAAGTCTTAATGCTCGTTCCTCCAGTCTGTAATTTGATCTCGAGTACTTGCTGCACGCACGCCGTTTTTAGTCCCTCAGAAAAATCAGTGCGTGTGTAAGAGTGCTGGCTCATGAAACCTTCACCTGTCGACTTCGGGGTTCGTAAAAGAGCTCGATTTCTAAATTCTCGATGTCGTCAAGGTGTGAACGGTTCATCGTCCCGTTTCTTTATGTCCGGTTTCCAGTTCACTTGCCAGTTACATTGGCCAGAAATAAAGAAAAAGTAACGCGTATATGAACTGATTAGAAAAGTAGAAATGGCTGAACATGGAAAGAATCAGGATGGCATAAGTTCGAACATATTCACGTTCGTAAATGGTGTCGAATGCATTTACACACTGCTGATTAGCCAGGCTGTCTGTTTCAGCATGTTTAGGAACATTATTCACCTCCTGGAGGAAAAATTCCAGCCTCCGACTAGGAAAAACCCAAAGAAAATCGGAATTTCTGCTCAGGAACACAGGTAGGTTTCCTCAAGCCCAAAATGGCCGCTCACTCGCAGCAAGAACAATAAACGCAGTAAGCTTGAATCATCGTAGCTACAACTGTTAGTTTCAGATCAATCAACATACAAACGTATTTGCTTGTTCGATCTAGAACTCTGACTTTGAGGAGGAAAATATACATCACTCTTCAAGGTCAGCTGACGAACATGGAGGCGTCCTTGGGTTTTTTTTGGGGGGGGGTTCTTTATTTCTCCCATCACTTTGTAGCGTGAACACGCGCCGGTCGCAAATATCATTCTGACTTTCGAATTCCCACTTCAGGGGCAAGTGGGATGAGCGAGCGATGCTGCAAATTGGGCTAAATTTCCAAGAGAAAAAGGCATTCTCTCATGAAAGTACCGGAAAATTGGTTCACTTTAGCTGCAAATGTACAAATCCTGACGGGTCGCTTCAGCGAAATCGGGTCCATGTGCGGCGATGTGCTGCGAAACCCCACATGCTGGAGATTTATTCTGGGCTCCGCACCAACTTCCGCAGGGCGCCTGTCTAGTAAATCACCCTTCCAAAATAAAGATGACCTCGTGTGTAGACGTACGTGAAACGAACGTTCAAGGAACGCTTAAAGAACGCTCAGGCCACTAGCGACGTGGTCTTTTCATTCTGCGGTTTCCTCAACCGCCGCCGCCTTTCATATCCGTGGTAAAGGCTTAACCCTTTCGTTTGCGTCACGGGAAACGCTTCCAGTTATCTGGCGTCGCACAGCAGTCTACGGGGTACGAGGAAACGATTCGCTGTTCGGGACCCCACTTCCGAGGTCAGCGCCAGCGGCTGCAGAGACGGTACCGTCACGGATGTCCTCCTTCTCTCCGAAGTCTCCTCCATGATGCGTTTCAGATCCCACGTCTCGGAGCAGTAGGATGTGGTCTGTCTCGCCCTTAAACCCGAGCAATTAGAGTCGGCCCCGGCGAGCTCCGTGTCAAGCTGGAAGCCATTAGTTGTTGCCGCTCGGCCAGGTGGTAACTAATCGATCCCAGGAATTTTTTCCCCTCCTAAAGACTGGTCTGTGCGTGGGTGTAGGACACATGTCCTCGTGCTCTAATGTATCCGCTTAGCGCACACATGCAGGCTCCTGAGACGTTTCTCGACTCTTTACAGCCTGACGCTGGGCTTAGTGGTGGCGGTACACCAGTATAAATGAGACACTGGTGGAAACGTGTGGCGTGTAGACGTGACCGAGTCCATCGTGCTGGTGTGTTTCCATCAAACAGAAATCCACAAATAAAATGGTGGCTTGGAAATAACTGGTTTACAGAGATTCCCGGGTACCTTATTATAGGATATTAATACGGACGGGTGCTTTAACCACGTTTGCTATTTTAATAATCATATTCGCAAACCACATGCTGCTGATTTGGTAACGTTTTCTACTGTTCTACGGCGTAGAATCGTAAATAGTGACGCAGGTGTCAAGGTTTGTTTACGTGACCGAGATGATAATTAGGAATATCTGGTGCATAAATACGTAGCAGCGTAACATCCCGTATCCGAAATGTATCCCAGCCGTCTGCCCTTATCCCCTAGTGAGTGCTCAGGCACTGTACAGTAAAGTATAAAGCTGCAGTTCTGTGGCTGTGCGTCGAGGAAATCTGCCGAGACCACAGGCCTTCGTCTGGACCGGCGTGTTCATCAGGAGCGCTTTAAACGCCAAACCGCCGCGCCGCACCGTGCAATTTTAATAACGCTGGACTGATTTTCCCATGAGCTATCCCGTACGCTGTGTTCTACAGAAATGGCGAAATCCAGGATCGAAGGAGATTTGAGAGCTTTCATGAGGAACGATTGAGGAGAAAATGTAAGCAGGAAATCAGGATTCGTTTATCGCCGTAGAAACTAGAGACCTCATACGTGAAGTGAAGCTCTCCACCTCGACACCACCGTCGCGTCATGGTGTTGATCGGTATCGTAGCAATCTGTTCTGTAGACAAGAATCACCAGCTTGTGGGGTTTAATCAGGAGCAGGACAGATGGGCGGGGCTTTCGAAAATGATTGCGTTTGTCCTACATGTTTCTATAGTAACAACTTGCGTGTTCGCTTGCATGACGGATGATTTTAATCGTAATGACGTATAAATGTTATTACGATGCCGTGCGAAGTCCTCAGTTTTTACGCTTTGCGGTTTTTCAGTAACATTACGAGCTGCACTTGGGAGGTGACTGCTCTCTCCTGTTATTACACACATCATAACAGCTATACCTTGTTTAGTTGACGTTCAGCAAGAAGAAGTGTAACTATAAACGGATAAATAGTATAAGTGTTCTTTAATAAACAAAAAATGGTAAACGATGGCAAAATGCTGTATTATAAGCGGAACAAACCGTTCCTGGATGTGCCGTTACAGGAAAATAATCGACTCAAACTGACTCCGCTTCATCACGCTGCCTCGTTGTTCATGTGTTTCTTAGGACATAAATCAGATAAAGAATTGGCGATGCATTAACATTTTTTTATTCATCTCTGTCGCATGTTCATGAAGGAACGTTTGGGAACTTTAATAGAATAAATGTCTTTTATTTTGCATCTTAAACTTGTGCGTTCAGTTGTGTGCTTTTCTCTGACGAACTACAGAGAGCTGTAATAAAAATGCACTTCAGGAAACGGGATCATTCCTGCTAGTTGAATTCTCTACTGCAGGAGAAATATTGCCCGCTTTACCAACACCGACAGCCGTATTTATTAAGATGCGAGACAGGAGGCTTTGCATTTTTAACAGGATGCCGCACAACTCCTAGTGCTGTTTGTGGGCAAAGCTGCTTCCTGAAGGCCAGAAAAAAACCAGAGCATCCAGGAAACGTAGAAGGACACCCGGAAATTGCCATCAGCAGCTAAACAAACCTCGGGATTATCAAATTAAAGCAAAATTGACGGGTTTCCTCGCTGCATGCGTCCTGATCGAGTGTGTTTTTGTTTGTGTGTTTTTTCGCAGGAGAAGAGTGAGGAGAGAAAAAACCAGAGGTGGAGAAAGAGAGGATTTCGTCATGCGTAAAGGAGGACAGAGGACTCTACAGGAGCGAGGAGGAAGAGGGAGGAAGAAGGATGCAGGTATGAAAAGAAACCTTGAGTCTTGGGCTCTTGACCGAGGTTTACTATATCTAAACTTCTTATATCCGTCTCTGAAGATCGGAGTGCCGGACTGCGGGATAGAAACGCCAGAGACGTCGCTAATGAATTCATAATGATCGCCTTTGACCAATCAGTGATCTGCGCTATTTTTAGCTCCACCCACCCACCTGATTGCTACGCCTGGTAGCTGAGGAACTAAATTCAGCGCAGGTACCGACAACGTAAACACGATCAAATGTATTTGTGGTCGTTCCACGCTGTAACAGCGTTAACGCGCCACAGCTCACGCGCTGTGCTTATTATCTCACCGCGTGACGTCGTATCCTCCACAGCTGGCACTGTAACGCCGCGGTCTGGCCCTGAGTCCTGTCCCCGAAGACTCTCCTCTATAACTAAGATGCTCCAATTAACCTCTTTCATCCTTTCTGCGCTTCACGTCACTCACTCGGCCACTTTAAACGCGTCACGTCAAAGGCCGAGCGCCGCCAATCACTGAAACTGTCTAAATCTAATACAAGTATATTTACTAGATTTATATTCTCATTGTTTGCCGTGGATCGATATAATCTCCCGGTATCTCCCCGGATAACGCATGGAGCGCTGAGCAGCGAGCTCGTGTGATTCTCGATGTTGCGCTAACTGGTTTTCAGCCACCCGCGTCTCCTGCGGTGTTTACTCCACTCACAAAGCCTCCTGTGTTCCTCGTGACGGCGTTTCTGCAGCCCAGAGCCAAGCCGAGACCAGCGAGTGGAAACTTGGCACCTCGGCGGCAGACACCGCAACGCCGCCGGGTTATGAGCTTCCAGATTCCCTTAAACACACGATCGATTACGTAACCACGCTCCGAGCCGCGAGAGCCGCGAGAGCTGCTGCACTCAGCTTTATAGACCTTTCACTCAGTGAGTCACTCGCTGTTCACTTTGTGTTTCATTCACTCACACACACACACACACACACACACAGACTCAAGACCTTTTCACGTGATGTGTGGCACCAAAGAAGAGCTTTTAAGATGAACACAGTGCTCGTATAAAATCCATCATGAGAAATTAGTTCACTAAACACTTTTTCTTGTGAGATATTACAATTTCTTATCTTTTTTTTTTTTTTTTTTTTGACGAAATTATATGATGTTCTTTAATCGGAAGCTGCTGTTTTGAATTAGAATCTTAACATTTCTAATCTTCAATTTTCTTATTTAATATACAAGCCTATTACATTTGCTCGAAATGTTTTTAAATGACTTATTTTGGTTTTAAATCCTATACATTTTTTTCTAGAAGTTCAATAAGATCGTCATCAAAACCAGATTTTTAAAAGCAAATTTCAAAATGAAAGCATTTTTTAAGTAAATTGTTTAGCAAAAATCCTCCATAATAATAATAATAATAATAAAATAGTCAATAATTGCTTGATATTTGAGGATATCTGATATCTGAGATGACCAGAATATCGTACCACGATATTTACGATGCGCGTCTGTACATTTCTTCTCATCTTGTTGCGCTGGAACTGACATTTTAAAATCCTTTCTTTCTTTTCTTTGTTGCTTTGATCCAGCGACGCTGTGGAAATGGAGTATCGGATTTGAACGTTCTTTCTGAGACTCGGTAAAGGTTGCTTCTGGGGATTTGTTTTGATGTTCGAGAGGTGCAGACTGATATACGGTGTAGCCCTGGGGTAAGGTAAAGTGTGTGTGTGTGTGTGTGTGTGTGTGTGTGATGGGCCTGTCGGAGCAGGCCTGTGCGTTCTGCCTCTCGTCATGTTGTGAGTAAGCAGGTTTAGGTTTTTGTCGTTTGTTTTGTTTTTAATCCATTAGCGGTGTTGTCTCAGCTGTGATGGTGCCCACGTCCCGCTGACTCAGCAGCCTCGCTCTCTTTGTGTCTCCACACACTCCAGGAATGTTTACTCTGCTCCTTCTAATACGTTATCGTTCCTATAGCAACCCCACGTTCGCGGGCTCGCACGGAGGACGCTCCACACACACGGATTTAAACAACAAAACAGAGCAAACAAACCGTGTAATCAGGCGTCTCTCTTCAAACATTTACGGTGGGAGTCTCCGGTGTCGGAGGTAAAGCAGCGTTACGTTTCCCGACGGTATACAGACGTCCCACATCGTTAAATGTAGCTATCAATGGATAAAAAGTATCATATGGCGTTCTTTAGAAAGTAAACCTTATTAGAGAGGCATGTTTGGTGTAAGAGGAGTAAAACACGGCAGGACATGCGGTTACAGGAAAATAATCATCTACAGGGTGGTCGCAGTAGCGCCGCTCCGGGACGCCGCCGATTATTTTCCTGAAACAGCGGGATTTTAAAAGCAGACCGTCTGTAACGTGTTGTGGCGTTCTGGTCCGCGTGTTCTCCGTTGTTCTCTTTTTATTGGACAAGCTCGCACATGACCCACCTCTCTTGGTATTTTCTTGCTTATGTTAAACAACTGATGTGAAGAAAAGGCCCATGACTGTAGCGTTAAAAAGCACAAGTTAATGAGTCAATTACGAACTAATTGAGGAGCCTCGTGAAACTTTACGGCTCGTGCAGACGGCTGTTTAAACGAGCTGCGTGAGTCCGGATGTCGGCGGACGGTGGATTTTATCGGCGTAATAACTCCAAGATGTTAAACGCTTTTCTTCTCTTCGCGCGCGCCCCAGATGTGCTCGCCTGCTGTGTATTTACATCTCCGTTTAATCGCCCTCCCCCCCACACAAGATGTGTCTCCTAAACGTGTCGGTATGTTCCTGCATGGCATCAAACCGCAAGCGTTAAAACATAGGAGTTCCTACTCAAGTGGACTGTTGTGAACGATCACACGGGTTACACCCGAGGCACAGAGAACACTCTACAGCGTATGACATGAAAACATCTAAGGGGGTGAAAACTTTTGCACGCCACAGCTGCCTTCTGGTTAGAATCTATAAATCTGTGGCTGTGCTGTAATTAAAGGAAAAGGAAGGAAGCCAAGAACAGAGACGGGAGTGGCGTGTGTGTGTGTGTGTGTGTGTGTGTGGACAAACACGGTATGCTCCATTTCAACCCTTTCGTACTTTATCTTTGATGACTTCCTGCTTCCTGTGCAGTCGACAGGAAGTGCTCTCTGTGTTTTTCCCTAAGCAGCGACAAAAGATGACATCATCCAGGATTAAACAATGGCACAAAAGACACCAGGATCGTTATTTTCCACTCTCACTTCAGTATGTAGATGAGCGAAAGATGAAAAGTTTTACGTCTAAGACTGTTAGTCCAGTGCTCCAGAGCCTCTAGATGGAATTCTGGATTCTGATTGGTCAGAAGGTGTTGATTCATTTTTCTACAATAGCAGCTCTGATGCCGTCGTTTCTATAGTTACAGCTTGCAAGCAGATCAGCGCCGTGCGTGGTCGTTGATGCAGCGTCGCTTTCTGAAAGGTGGCGTTTGTTTCGCATCGCTTTGTTGACGTGCCAGCGCTTTGGAACGGCGTGCATGTTCAGGACGGCGAGTTTACGCTTTGCGGTTTCTCGGGTTTTGCGAGGGTTTTTTTTTTTTGCCTTATTGACGTCAACAAAGAGAAGAAAATCGAGGCTGGAGAAGAAACGACTGATTTAAAGCTGCTGCGACAAGTGAACAGGAAACGACTTGTTTCACGGACACTAAACGTAACTGTAAATGGATAAAAAGTGACGCGTCATGCTTTCTTTAATGACTTAAAATCATCATTCGCAAATATCTGTGGTGTAGGAGCAATAAAGCACTTGAAAGTAATTGACTTCAGAGTGGGAACCCTGACTCCGCTTCATCCCACCGCAGCGTTGTTGTTTCATTTCCTGTAACCGCACGCCACCATGCATCTTTTAGTCTGCTTAGTTTCTTTACGCTCATGCTTCACTTTACAAACTTTATATTTCCGATCATTGTCGGGCGTTTGTTTTTTTTATCATCGGTTCATGTTCGAGTTTCTTTTTCCTAAATCAACACCACGGTAAAAGGGGATCGCCGGCATGTATCGCTTCCTTTATTAGCGAAGATGAAAGCCAACGCCGGCGTCTCGCTCAGTCGCCCGCAGCTCAAACGGAGCTTTTAATTTTAATGTTGTTCGAAGGCTTTCGTGTTTAAAAAAAACAAAACAAAACATGGATCAACAGCCGCAGGTCTTGGAAATTCCCGACACCTTCCAGACTTTCTGCGGCGCATGACCGCGAGGGAGAATCCTGTGAATTCCAGCACCGCTTCTCCGCAACGTGACCGGACAAAACGTGGCACTCGCAGAATCTGATATTTGTTCAGAGCGACGACGCGAAGTCACCCAAGTAATCTGGGGGAAAATGAGTCGCCGCAAATGTTTTCTCTCATTTTGTTAGCACTTCTTCAGCCGCAGCAAGGCTCCAAACCCTGATTTCCACCACGTATGAATGATTTATAGCTGGATAAATATTTAATCTCGGCTGAACGAGGCAGCAGAGGGAGTGGGGTGGAGCAGAAATGTCCCGAATGACTGCAGCGTTATTTACACGGGTATAAAAAACATACACCACCGACACGTTTCTAACGTGCTGCTGTAATCATTTTAACCCTTTTAACCTGAGAGGGGCGCCGGTGGGTGCGGCTGTGCGGGAAACACCACCTTTCAAATGCAGTTACACAGTAACGGCTATTCCCGTTCCATAAATTACGACAAAAAAGGTTCCTATTCGTCGCTCAATCAGGACGAACGTTCTGCACACCATAAAAGGAGGAGGAGTTTAGGCTCGTTTACGCTCCTTTTACATACGAAAATATAACGATGTAGCCGTCACTGCCCACATTAAAAAAAATTTCTAGGGACATTTTACAACATGTAACTAATGAAAAAGTAACGAACAGGATCATGTTGTGGTTCCCGCAGCAAGCCGCGGTTTCACGACGTTCTGGAGTGACCGTAAGTATGTGCTCCTGCTTCACTGCGAGCTTGCTTAAGAGTCCGCAGGAAGCCGAAAGCCATTTGGTGTGCGCCTCGCCGTCAGTTTCCAAAGGCGAAGTCCGCGCTCTGCTCTCGCACAATCGCTGACACTTATGAGCTTCTAGAAGTGTAAGAAGGGATAAGTGTCCAGATTTCACAACTCGCTCGCACTCGTGCTCACGCTGTGCTATTTCTTTTCTGTGTGTGAAGTCTGGAAGGGCTGAGCTTTTAGAGATGGGCTACACTCCTGGCCCACACACATGCTGTTCCTTTTTTTTTTCGCAGTTTAATGAAAAGCAGTAGGACTTGAGAATCCGTTTCAAAGCACTAGGTCCTGGACCACGGAAAGAGCCGCTTTTTTGGCTCTCGGAATCACGAGACGTTGTTCTCAGATTTCCCCGAGGGGAAAAAAAGCACGACGCCGAGCTGCGCCTTCCCTGGCAGCGTGCGCGTCTGCGTTCACTGGCTGGAGAGAAAAGTGCCGCCCGTAATGATGGCTGGAATGAGATTTTTTATGAGGCTGAAGATGAAATGCCTGAAAACTGACAAACAAGGAACACTAAGACGCTAAAAAGGACAGACGGACATTGGGAGTTGCGACGATGATGATGTGGTAGTTTGATGAGAAGGGTGTGAGGTTTTTGTACATTGATTGCTGTTCTGCTGACTTCCTGTACCACACAATTAAACTCGCCCAAGGCCTTAGGGTCATTAAAGCCTGTGTCAACTTATTTTCATGACCGTTGAGTTGCGTAATAACTTCGTGCTCAACTGCTCACAGTAACTAAAGTGACTTCTTTCCACGTGAAAGAGCGTGTAGCACCTTGCTACAGTGTCATGCCTTTGTAAAATCAATACGAATAAGTACACCAACACACACTGCTTCGCTTCTGACTCATGACCAGAATAAATAAATAAAGCGCTGTGGAAACATGCCTCCCCTTTTTCTTTTCACACCACTGTTCTCGGTTGCCCGTGTCGATCACCGGGTCCTGGATCCGCATTTCTTTGCTTATTGCAGAACAAATCTCAGGTGTCGCATCATGACCGAGGCATTCGTTTGCTATATTGAGACACAATCGGGCGTTTTGAGCGTTAACCCCTTCCGTCTGTCTTCCTCTGCTCTCACACGTGATGAGCAAAGACAAACAGTGATTCAGTCATGCTAGCTGTTTGCTTCCTTTCTCTGTCTTCCCAGGTTGGGAAGGTGAGGCCTTTAGCCCCAGGTTCCACCATAAGGTTCTCGAGGGAGGTCTGACGGTTCCTGGTGACGTAGGCAGCGGCCCCCTGCCGGTGCAGCCGTACCCCGCCGAGGATGTCCTGAGGCTGGGTCTGTCCAGAGGAGTGTCCCTGTCCCTCCCTTCGTCTCCCATGCTGCCTCCCCGACAGCCCTACATGCTGCCTCTCAGACCCAGCACCAAGTCTCCAGGTACCCCACGACTTCACCTCCTCCACCGATTACACGGCTGTAAAGCATTTAACATTAGGACCTGCGGGAACCCGTCTGCGCGGTACTGTAGGAGCACAGCGCCATCTGTTGGCCATGGGCTATAAACTGAGTGCCCACGTCTGTCTTATCGTGTGTGTGTGACAAGAGATAACGTGCATGCCTGAGACGATGTACAGACACACGGTTTTTCCAAGCACAAGCATTTACAGGATTTGATTTGTCGCTATGACGACGCATGAAAGCTACACTTCTCTGCCTTTTCAGTGAAAGCAGCACTTCTGCAGAAAAGGAAGAGCATGCACATTTACGGTCACTTTTCCCCTGCGTCGGCTTTCTCTAGGCGAACCTTCACGTCTGAATTCGCAAAGTAGAACGTATTTTTCATTTCCGTGTCGACAGACAGGTCAGTAAATAATAAATGCGCAGGACGGAACGTTGCATCTACTTCAGATTTTTTTGTAACATGATATAAAATTTATATTTATTTATAGTATATGCTTCGAGACTTTTTGCTCGACCGTGTGTCGCAAACTTGTACACTCCTGGGTGAAAAAAATAAGGCAAACCTAATAATGCAAAACATTAAACTTTTATGGTCTCACCAGCAAGTCACTGGGCAGAAAATGAACAGGAAGTTAAAAAGCGCTCCTGAGACGTCGGCCTTGTTTTGCTGGTCGATGCTGAAACTGTCGCGGGGAAAAGCTGGAAACAGGGACGTTCACTTACATAGTCTTCTGGTGCGCAAAGAGAAAATCAGGAAAATATTGAAATGTTTAAATGATATAAAATTGAATCTAACTTGTCTGGGGGTTCAAAATGTTCCAAAATCTCTTCTGTTTGAAGACTTTAACATCGAGTGGAACAACACGGACTCTTCTTTCTGTAAAAAGCCGCTGCAGGTTTACCCACAAGCCTTCAACTTTTAAAGGAAATCGAGGGAAAAGCTGCACCATGCCGATTTACTTTATCTATCTGTTTCATTCTTGCTCATTTTCCTGACCAGTGATTTGCTGCTGAGACCATTAAAGCTTCATGTTTTGCAATATTGGCTTTGCCTCGTTTTCTTTGCCCAGGAGCGTAAAGGTTACTCCTGAACCAAATGTATTCATCTAAAATCAGTTAAACATGTTTTATTGTTTGTTTGACTTTTTTTGTGAGAACTTTTGGTGGTGAAATTCCCTTTTCCCTCTCCACCTGCGAGGATTTTTCCTTCTGAGCAATGTCAGCGCGTCTAATAATCCCCCAAAACCCGCAGCTTGTTTTCCTTCTTAAAGCACATTCTTATTCGGCGTGTGAGTGTGCAAGCATGAAATGTAAGGAGATCTTGGGGTTAAAATCTTTTTAAAGCTTTTGTTTTTGCTTTGTTTTCCATTTCTGAAGTGGTGTTGCTCCTCGAGACAGCAGAATCCGGAATTTGGCAACACTCTCTTCCCGATCATTCCTCGTAGTGATGGTTGATCACACGGTCTGCAAAAATACACCCGGTTTCAAGAACAGCATTTTAAGGCATGGGCTTATTTTCCCCCTCCAGCAATAGAAGTAATATGCTCAGACCCTGACCTGTTGAACTAGCTCAATGCAATGTTTTTGATGGAGGCTGCAAAGCTCTTCTGGAGAAGTAGAATATCCGTTGTAATTAAAAGGCCGCAGTACCGTGACCGACCACCGCGGGGCCTCAGCTCACAGGCTGAGAACCAGAGGACTCCTAAAGTAGAGTAGAGCTCGTATTGACCTTACAATTTCGATATCCAGACAAACACTGATGCATTTCTGCCGCCGTGATCTCCTGTGTTCAGCGCGTGATTTCATTTATTTATTTATGAAATCCGGCGTCCTGATACGGAGCTGACATTCCTCGCTCCTGATTCACGCTATCTTATTTTTACAGGTGTGAGCGCTTCAAAGACATTCTGGCTTTGAAGCTCCATGATGAGACGTACTTGGAGAGAATGGCACACACGCACGCACGCGCGCACACACGCAGTGATGAATAGGGTCTGTTATCTGTGCAAGTCCAATAAAAAAAGAAAAATGAGGAGAAGGACAGCACCAGCATGAGGAACTATTTAAAGCGAGTAAATCAGTTACAGCCACATGATCATGGACTGAATCTGTTTGAGAGTACAGCAGAGCTGCATGCAAACATGAAGGAACGCTCTGATGCGCGCACACACACACACACACACACACACTCCCAAGAGACTCAGATTACCCACCTTAAAACCCCATCTGGAAAGATTTAACTTGGCAAACTCTCTCTCTCTCTCTTTTTTTTTTTTTTTCCTCTGTCTCTTTTTCTCTCTCTCTCTGTGTGCTTCCTTTCTTCCCTAACTCCTCCCTTTCTTTCATTCCCCCTCCGCTCCTCCTCTCTCTTCATCCGTTCTCTGGTTATCCCTGTGTGTGTGTGTGTGTGACAGGTTCTGTCAGGACGCCTAAGCATGCCGAGAGCTCCCGTATGCCCGTGGATGCGGTCAGCTGGTGCCTGAGGAGCGAGGAGAACTCCGGTGAGCACGCTCTCTTTAACAAGCTGAACATTCTGCACGTGTAAACTTGTATTGTCCTGAGAGGGAGCGATACGATGACGTGTGATATCAGTATCTCCATAAATGAGGTCTCGGGGCACATTCCTGAAAGCACGATTTATTAGAGCGACCGGCCGGACAGTGAAACCTGTTGGCGTGATTTCCTTTGGTGCAAAAATGGCCTAATTTGTTCTGACTTATAAAAATGTACTTGTGGCTGTAGGCTTTTTTTTAAATATGCTTTTTATGGCGTAAATCTTAAAAACATTTGCGTTGCATTTTTCTTTTCTTTTTTTCTTTTTATTATTATTTTATTTTATTTTTTTTACGTTTTTCATGAAACCCTACAGGAAGCAGCTGCAAGGTGGCCAGAATGCAGCCATGCTTAAGAACTGCTGCCATCGGCGTTTTATTTCTCATCACACAACTTTTCCCATTGCGCGCGTCGCAGGTTGGGGCGGAGACGAACACGGACGACAAGATAACGCTGAAAAATGAGTCTCGTTAGTGAGTGGATAAAGGATTTACGCTCAAAAATATCTTCTCGGTAATATTCAGAAATCTTAGTCTGTGCATTTTTGCACACGGCACGCTAGGCTAGTTAGCCAGCTGCTACTTGAGTAGCTAGGACAGCTAAGAGCGTTGTTATGGTTACAGCGTGTGTGAAAACGAGTGTGAAAGCATCCTAAGACCATTTAATATTGTATCCATGGCAACAGCTGATATGTAGATGAACAGCGTGGCATGAATGATGTTTAGGGTGTTGGGTTTTATTCGTACGTTGTAAAGTATTAAAGGCGAGAGATGGAGAGATCAGGAGTGGAAGGAAAAGCTTCTAACTCTAACCTTTAAATGTCAGTGTGTACTGTAAAGTATAAGACTGAAGATTCTCCGGACTGACTGTCTCTCTCTCTCGGTCTCTCTCTCTCTGTGTCTCGCTCTCTGTCGCTCTCGGTCTTGCGCTCTGTCTCTGTCTCGCTCTCTGTCTCTCTTTCTCTTGGTCTCACTCTCTGTCTCTCGGTCTCACTCTCTGTCTCTCTGTCTCACTCTCGGTCTCTCTCTCGGTCTCACGCTTTCTCTCGGTCTCTCTCTCGGTCTTACTCACGGTCTTGCTCTCTGTCTCTCGGTCTCACTCTCGGTCTTGCTCTCTGTATCTGTCTCTCTCTCTGTCTCCCTTTCTCTTGGTCTAACTCTCACTCTTGCTCTCTGTCTCGGTCTCTGTCTCTCGGTCTCGCTCTCTGTCTGTCTTTCTCTTGCTCTCTGTCTCGGTCTTGGTCTCGCTCTCGGTCTCTGTCTCGCTCTCTGTCTCTTTCTCTTTTTCTCAGGCTCGCTCTCTGTCTCTTTCTCTCGGTCTCTCTTTCTCTTGGTCTCTCTCTCTCTCTGTCTCTTTCTCTTGGTCTCACTCTGTCTCTCGTTCTCTCTCTTTCTCTCGCTCTCTGTCTCTTTCTCTTTTTCTCAGGCTCGCTCTCTGTCTCTTTCTCTCGGTCTCTCTTTCTCTTGGTCT
>JAQQZU010000036.1:28366494-28393438 GCA_030068025.1 Parauchenoglanis punctatus | reverse complement strand
CTCTCTCTCTCTCTCTCTCTCTCTCTCTCTCTCTCTCTCTCTCTCTCTCTCTCTGTCTCTCTCTCTCTCTCTCTCTCGCTCTCTCTCTCTCTGTGTCTCTCTCTCCCTCCCTCTCTCTCTCTCTCTGTGTGTCTCGCTCTCGCTCTCTCTCTCTCCCTCGCTCTCTCTCTGTGTCTCTCTCTCGCTCTCTCTCTCTCTCTCTCGCTCTCTGTGTCTCGCTCTCGCTCTCTCTCTCTCTGTGTCTCGCTCTCGCTCTCTCTCTCGCTCTCTCTCTCTCTCTGTGTCTCGCTCTCGCTCTCTCTCTGTGTCTCGCTCTCGCTCTCTCTCTCTCTGTGTCTCTCTCTGTGTCTCTCTCTCTCTCTCTCTCTGTGTCTCTCCTCGCTCTCCCTCTCTCTCTCTCTGTGTCTCTCTCTCTCTCTCTCTCTCTCTCTCTCTCTCTCTCTCTCTCTCTCTGTGTGTCTCTGTCTCTCCAGCCACTAGCAGTACTAAGCTGGAGGAGTTGACGTATCTGGACGAGCAGCGAAATGCCCCCATGCGTTCGTCCTTGCGTGGACCGTGGCATGGAGCACACACCAGCGGTCGTAACCAGGAGAGCAAAGGTATTGTTTGTTTACAACTCCGCCCACCAAAACCATATCAAATTGTAAACAACTGGAAGTAGAGTAGAGACAGCACCATCATTAGTCGGTTTCACCATTGTGTGTGATCAGGGCGAAATAATTGGCTCTTATACTTTTTTCCCAATAAGATGCTCCATTTCTTAAAAGAATGAATCCTAAAACTGTGAAATGGCTACGTTTTGTGGTACTTTTGTTGAATATCTATATTCAAGACTTTTTTTGACCATCACTTTCTGTATTTAACCCCCTCACAGCTCGATTCACACCGTATAAGCCGGTAGACATCATGCTCAAACCCTTGCTGTTTGAGATTCCCAACGTTAGCAGCACCGACGCCTCGTTCGTGGGCCGTGAGTGGCTGTTCCAGCGTCTGGAGGAGGTCCTGGTGGGTGAAGGGGAGGTGGGGCCGGGACGCGGCGCCGTCGTGGTGGGCAGCGTGGGCTTCGGAAAGACGGCAGTCATCTCCAGGCTCGTGGCTCTGAGTTGTCACGGCGGCCGGATGAGACAGATCGCCTCCAACAGCCCTGGAGCTTCACCAAAGAGTAAGGAGGCACCTGAGCACACTCCATAGTGCTTACTCGGTAAAAAAAAAAATTCCATTCTGTCGAGTGTAACATGAGCGTGGGTGCGTGTTGCAGGTGGAGGTAGAGGAAGTGACCGCTCAAGCCATGGCAGCCAGCTGAATCCGCCGTCTCCGAGCCCCCACCACAGCAACAGCTGCCCACCGACCCCCGACACACACCGGCACAGAGAGGAGGCTGTCAAGCGCCTAGCCAACAAGGTTTATTACACCAGACTCTTCTTTTCTCTACATTTTCTCATGAAAATGTAAATATTTGAATGAATTTGAACAATTAAGAGCTATAGCTACAGACATGGTAAAAAAGCAGTAGCTGTGTGTGTGTTTTTAACATAAACCAGAGATTGGAGCTAAATTGTGTTGATTTCGTATGCAAAGTAACACACATTACGCAATATCATCAAGTACATCACATCCATCTATTGTCTATACTGCTTGTCAGTCAGGGCCTTGGGGGAGCTGGAGCCAATCCCAGCCGACTTTGGGTGAGGGGCGGGGTCACCCTGGACAGGTCGCTAATGTATCACAGGGTTAACACAGAGACGAGCAACCATTCACGCTCACGTTCACTCCTGGGGGAAATTTAGAGTAGCCTGTTGACCTGACCTGCATGTCTTTGGACTGTGAGAGGAAACCGGAGCACCCGGAGGAAACCCAGATAGACACAGGGAGGACGTGCAAACTCCACGCAGAAAGGCCGCAGTCAGCCGGCAGGTTCGAACCCGGAACCTTCTTGAGTGAGGCCACCCTGGTGTTTCGAGATAAACTTTTATTACTGTACTATACAGTGTAATATATTGACTTTATTTGCTGTTCCACAGTACACTATACTGTACATCTGTTTTATCTGCTACAACATACTGTATTATACCAAACAGTATTGTACCACATTATACCCATTTTATTTGCTATGGTATTGCTATACTGTATTTCACTAAACTCTACTGAATTTACCTACTCTTAGATAAAGGCCTATGCTATACTGTACTGTGCTGTACTATAGTATACTATACTGTCTCAGTTCTGGAGCATGATGGGTTGAAACTAAGTTAACACTCCAGTGTTGGTCCTGACCTCCCTAACTCACAATTTAGTGAAAACCAGAGAACTTCACATTATTCTGATTATCATTGTAATAGCAGGCGAGTAACTAATGTTTAAGAGTTTAATGCAATAAATATATAACGAGCTGGTTGGCTAGTAAAGCTTATTAATATAGACTGACAAATATAATAAATATGGCTCCTAGAGTTACAGTTTGAACATCGAGATCCATCACACAGCATACAGCTTCTACCTTACTGAAGCGTTTTGCGTTCAAAAAGCAAAAAAAATCTAATGAATTATGTCGTTTACAGTCAAGAAGACAAGACAGAAATTTTGTCAGGCGCACACTTTCACATGCGTCTGTGTAATTTATTCACATTGATGCATAGTTTAAAAAAGGAAAGGAAAACAATTCATTTGGAGCTGCAAATGGTTAATTAGTGAAAATTAAGGAAACGTTAACGCTGGGTGACGAATATAATGTATGTGGAATGTGTGTAAATATTTCTTTGCACAGTAGAATTGGTTCCGAAAGCCGTGATTCGTGCAGAGTCCAGACTGAGCCCGTGAGAATCGAGCCTGCGCGCTAGTGGTGACACTGCATGCATCTCAAACGCTTCTGCCATTTGCTTCACAGTGGAAAAAAATCCGCTGCATCTGATATCTAAAATATAATTATGACTGAGAAGCAGCACCTCCCATGCAGTTCTGACACCTTGCTCCTGTTGAGCTGTGTGTGTGTGTGTGTGTGTGTGTGTGTGTGTGTGGAACATGTTCGCTGTCTGCATCTGGGCTCCATCTCAGCCGAACGTCCTAGTCACGCCTTTTTAATCAGCCATCTGCCGGCCGGCGCTCTCTTCTGTAGAATGACTGCATGTTTCTGACTTACAGGGGATTAAGAGCTCATACGTACAGGAGTGGGGTAGAAAAACAAAAACAACAAAAAGGATATCAGGTGTCTTTCACCCGTCGATCTCTTTGTGTTCTCCTGACAGGTTGTAGCATATCATTACTGCCAGGCTGATAACACGTATACGTGCCTGGTGCCGGAGTTTGTGCACAGCGTGTCTGCGCTGCTGTGTCGCGCTCCCCGGCTCGGCGCCTACAGAGAAATGCTGATGAGGGAGAACCAGCTACAGAGTCTGCTGAGCCTGCGCTCGTGTGTGCAGGATCCGGTCGCAGCCTTCCGACGGGGCATACTCGAACCCCTCGTCCTCCTGCGCAAGGGTGAGAGACGCACACACACACACACACACACACACACACACACACACACACACACACACACACACACACACACACACNNNNGGGTGAGAGACTCACACACACACACACACACACACACACACACACACACACACACACACACACACACACACACACACCCACACCTCAGGGCAATTTAGAGTCACCAATCCACCTAAAGGCATGTTTAAAGGAGGAAACCAGAAAACCTGGGAATCCCTGTAGTCTGGAGATGGTGCGCGCTGCAGCCATCCATGATCAGGAGTCCACTAGAGAAAGGTTTCCCTTGCTGTCTGGGTGGGAGGGGCATTCTCAGAGACGCACTAGCCAATCGTAGGCTTCGGTGAGCCCATGTATGCGGAAGAGGGCGGATAGCGCTTTCCTCTGAGTGTAGGTAGCTGATGGGGAATGATGGCTAGTGAGTGTAAATAAAAAAAATTTAAAAATAAAAATATGTAGGTAAATCTTATTTTAAAATGGGTTTGAACTGATTTATTTAGTTCGAATGAATTTTGCTAATTATGCGGATTTCAAATTCCTCGTGAGTCATTCTGTAGTGCATGTTCGTTTCTATACATTATGATATCGGTATCAGCAAACCGTTATCCGTTAACACAACTCTGAAGTGCATTAACGTCTGCTGCCTGCTCCTCATCCTCCCCACATGATCCGAGCAGAGAGGAAGATCGCAGAGGACAACTACATCATCCTGGTGGACGGTCTGAACGAGGCGGAGTTCCACAAGCCGGACTACGGAGACACCATCGCCTCCTTCATCACCAAGATCATCTCCAGATTCCCCGTCTGGCTCAAACTGGTGGTCACCGTCAGGGTTAACCTGGTGGTGAGTTGACCTTTGACCTGACTTTGTTCTCGGTCTGTGCATGACAGCTCTCTGTGAATAAGGCTTGTATTGCCAGTGATGTGAAAAATGAGATTTTCCTCTTCACTGTATTCATTGTTTTACTCTTTTTGTGTTTTTTCTTTGCTGTAAAATGGAATTTCTCCCTTTTTTTTTCTTCCATTCCTGTGTTTTTTTTTTCTTTTTTTTTTTCATTTTTTGATGGGCATGTGCATAATTCTTTTTCTCTCTTTTGCATTATTTCTTTAATTTACCTTTTCTTTACGTCCATTCTTTCTGTCCCACTTTTGAGTGGCTTTAATTGTCCAAAATTACAAGTTTTTCTTGTCTTTGGAAAAAAAAATTGATGCTGTTGCAAGTGCAAGTGGATGAACTTATTTTGAGCTCCTCTTAAATTGCTAGCATGCCTCAGTGTTCGAATCAGATCAGTTATATGGAAAAACATTGCGGCATGCCGTTACAGGAAAATGATTAACGATGTGTCGGTGTGATGCGACACGGACTCCCTTAGCAACCTGAAGTGAGCTATTTTCCCGTAACAGCATGTCCTGAAGTGTATTACTCCTCTTATACCGCATCAGTTTGCCAACTATTACAGCTTTTTATTAATGAAAGAGTGACATGTATAATTTTTATCCATTTTCAGTTACTGGAGCATTAAATGATATTGGAACCACGTGATGCTTGAGGAGATTCTGTACTCTCTGTTTGAGGCCACTGTGGCAGTTTAGCAGTGAGCAGAGAGGATATTAAAGGGCTGGACTGCGGCCTGCTCGGAGCCCGTTTATGTAAGAGGGGTCCGTGGCTCAGAGACACTAGTGCAGCTGTCCAGAGCACGAACGAGAGAGAGAGATTCAGAGACATTCTGAGCGTATTAACAGCAGGTGCTTGTAAACTGGGGTACTTTGTCCTTTTATCGGACTGTTGCTCGCATCTATAATTGGGTTAGTTTTTCACAGCTACTGCTGAATTTGCTTGGGATTTTACTTGTAAAGTAATTTTACTTTAGTATTTGAATCCTAGCTGAGTGTTAAACAAATAGACATTAGTTGTGTTCCTGCGGACTCTTATGACGAGCACCATGGGGTTAGAATCCCAAATTAAGTGTAGTTTTGCATGAAGCACAAGTTTGCACACCCTTTGAACAAAATGAAGTAGACATTGAACGTACGTCAGCAAGATGAAGAATTTATCAAACGTAACAGAACTTGTCAGGCTAAGATAAAGATACTAATAGCGAGCTTGCGATGGAAGTTTGTACTTTTCTTCAAGAGCGTGTTGAATTGTCATGCTGCCCTCTTTAAATGAGTTTTAGAGAAAATTTGTTTTTTTGTTTCAGTTTGTTTGCAGAAAAGCAGAAACGTTTTGCACGTACTCTTACCGTATTACAACTGCCAGACTGATTTCCTGTTTTCCTTTTTCTGTGTTTATAAATCATTTCTTGTAGGACATCACCAGCCTGCTACCTTTCCCCATCATTTCTCTGGACGACATCCATGACAAGTCCATCTCTGCCGACTTGCACGCGTACGTCCAGCACCGCGTGGAGCACAGCGCCGCCATCCTCAGCAACATCAACGGCAAGGCCGAGCCGGCGGCCAGCTCTAAGCTCGGCTCGCATCTGGTGGGCCGCAGTCAGGGCTCCTGTCTGTACCTGAAGCTCATCTTGGACCTGCTGGAGAAGGGACACCTGGTGATCAAGAGCTCCAGCTACAAGGTGCTGCCTGTGTCACTGACTGAACTCTACCTGCTCCAGTGCAACATCAGGTTCCCGACGGCGGCGGCTTTCGAGCACGCGCTGCCCATCCTGAACGTCGCGCTCGCCTCACTGCACCCGCTAACTGACGAGCAGCTGTTCCGCGCGCTTAACGCCGGCAGCCTGAAAGGCACACTCGAATGGAGCGACTTCCAGCAGCGCATGGAGGCCCTCTCCTGCTTTCTGATTGGCCGACGTGACCGGACGCGCATGTTCTGCCACCCGTCCTTCAGGGAGTGGCTGGTCTGGAGGGCGGATGGAGAGAGCACCGACTTCCTGTGTGATCCGAGGTGAGCGGCGATGTCACTTCCTCTCATTTCCTGTCATGCACTAAAGCAGAGACGTATGTAAAGTGTAAAATTCGTTATTTTCATTTATACAGGGTCCCAAAAGTGTTGTGTTGTCTCTACGAACAAAACGTAGATTTTTTCCTATCAACGACACCTTTGCATCTTTAAGATTAAAATAATGTTCAATGTTGAGTTTTATCCAACGCAAAATGCGTTTGTTGACATTTAAATTTACTTAAATAATGGGTGGCACTGAGACCTCAGTATACCAGCTCCTAAACAACAGCTAGGGCTGGGCGATATGACAGAAGTATCACATCACGAGACATTTCTATGATGCACAATATACAAGCTTCCTAATGAACTTGCAGTGAAACAGACTCCTTTAAAAATTGGATACTTTTATTGAATGTATATGAAGAATAAATTAACACTGAAAAGAAATGAAATAAAAGAAATGATCACAATACACATGATCTTGCCAAAAAAAAGTGTGTTGTGAAGTCATTTATCGCAATATCAAGATCATATTGCCTAACCCTAATTAAAACCGTTAAATGCAAGACCCTTCTAATATTTTTTAGATTAAAAATATTAATTGGTCGATTTTTGCACTGGTGCTCAACTGCTCATCATTAATTTATTGCGTTGCTGTACATCACTTCCTTTGTCAGCTACTTTTATGTTTAACTCTTGGAGGAAATTCCGCTGTGTGGATGAATGTTCACAAACCCATAAACAATGAAATCGGTACTGGTAGAAGGTCGGTACAGGCAAATTGTTGACAGGATCGTCCCAGAGGCTCTGCTGGTGAGGAGTGGGATGTTCACTCCAGTAAACATCCAGGATAAAGTAAGGTCAGTGTTCTCATCCATAGCATGAAGCACTTTAGCCTGCTCATGTTGTACCCACTGTGTATGCGAGCGTAGGTGGAAAATTGCTTTATTGAAATCCTGCCATTCATTTTTCCAGCTCTTCAGCGAGTTTGCCCACCCTCGTGCGCATTACTCACCACACTCATTTATCGGAAAAGGCCGGGCCATGCCTGAGTGGGCCTGATGGAGCTGCAGTCGTGCAGGGGAGGCGGAGCGAGCTCGGCATGGCCTACTTAACACGGGTCAAATATGGAGGACACTTTACGAAAGCCTCCGACACGACGCTAGCCATGCGTGACCTTTTTGAGAACAGCGATGTCGTGTCCAGAAACGAGGGAAGGAGAATCAGTGCGTGACATTCATCTGCTGTGGAGCTGTCTAGACGGCTTTAATCAGCATTTAATCAAGCAGAGCCGGCGTGACACGGAGTAATTGATGGGGTGTGTTTTGAAAACATCAATCGAGTACTCTCCAGGCAGAGATGACAAGCTCTTTTCCTTAAAGAGTGGTGTCTTGTATTACTCGTCTCACTAAATGAATAGTCTTGACTGGAAGTCACATCGGATGAGACAAGTGGGGTGTATGTGCAGTACGTGAACTTTAATCCACAATACACATTAGCAGCACAGGACGGTGTATCAATGTCATGTATCAGTATATAATGTCAATGTCAGTAAGAAGTCGAGAGGTGAAGATTGAGAGAGAAGGAATAAAATGACGGTAGTAATGGATATTACTGCCACTGCTAATTCTAACGTAGGAGGTGGTGATGATTATGATAGGATATTATTTGATTTGGCTCATTGTGCTAATTCGTCACACAGGAGCGGACATGCCCTCATGGCCTTCATGCTCTCTCGGCAAGAAGGGAAGCTGAACAGGCAGCAGACCATGGAGCTGGGTCACCACATCCTCAAAGCACACATATTCAAGGTAGAGGACATGCTCAACAAGGAACATACTCTCAGGTCCATACATAAGTTATTTGGACAGTTACAGATGTCAGAATTTTGCTTCAGGATACCACCACAATGTGTTTGTAATGAAGCAATCAAGATGTCGTTGAGGTGTTGACATTGCGTTTTAATTCAAGGGCTTTAAAAACATACTGCATACACCATTAGAGCCATTTTTACATTGTCCCTCCATTTTCACAGGCTCTAGAAAATTGGACAAATCAACAATTATAAATAAATATACACTCCTGGGCAAAAAAAAAGAGGCAAACCCAATATCGCAAAACATTAAGCTTTTAATGGTCTCAACAGCAAATCACTGGGCAGAAAATGAAAAGGAACTTTAAAAAAAAAAAAAAAAAAGGCACTCCTGAGACCTCGGCCTTCTTTTGCTTGTCAGTGCTCATTGCTGAAACTGTTGGGGGGAAAAGCTGTAAACTGGGAAGTTCATTTACGTAGTAATGTTTGAGAGATTGTGGTATGCTTTGGATCATGAGGTCTCCCTTTCATTCCCCATACTCTTGTCTTCCAATCATTCTGGTATGAGTTAATCTTGAATTTCATCTGTCCAAAGAATCTTGTTCCAGATTGGGGCAGGTTTTCTAGCAAAGGCTGATCTGGTCTGTCTGTCCTTGTATGTTACCAGTGGTTTGCAGCTTGAGGTAGACCCTCTGTATTTACATTCACAAAGGTGTCTCTCGGTTGTAGACTTTGACAATGATGCTCATACCTCCTACGGCGTGTTCTTGACTTTGCTAGATGCTGTGAAGGGTTTTTTCTTCACCAAGGAAAGAATTTTACAATCATCCACTTTAGTTGCCTTCCATGGTCTTCCAGGTCTTTTGGTGTTGCTGAGCTCACCAGGGCATTCCTTCTGAAGAATGTCCCAAATTGTTGATTTGGCCAATCTAAAAATATCTCTCTGATAGGTCACTGTTGTTTTTTCAGCCTAATGATGGTGTCCTTCCTTTATTAACATTAACATCTCGTTGGACTGCATATTGAGAGTTCCCATGAACAGCTGCCAAATGCAAATTCAACACTTTGAATCATCTCCAGACCTTTCTTCCCCTCAATTTGTCATGAAATAGCGAGGAAACGGACCATAAGTGGCCATGAAACCGCTTATCAGTCCAATTACTTGTGAGCCAGTGAAAATGGAGGGACTACATAAAAAAAGGCTGTAATTCCTAAACAGGTAATGTGATATTTTTTTGATAAACTGCTTAAATTAAAGCTGAAATTCTACAAATCTCACATCTTGAGTGCTTAATTTCAAATCTATTGTGGTGGTGTACAGAGCTAAAATTACAAAAAGTATCTCACCGTCCAAATACTTATGGCTCCCACTGTATACCATCCATCCTATCTTATGTCTCCATAGAGACATCCATCTTTAACATGTTTTGTGTTATCACAAATCATAAAATATCTTCCTGTTCACTATTTATCCTCACTACATGGGGTGTAACAGAATGGTGCTGTAGTGTTTGAAATTTACAATTTCAGATGCATATCTTAAACATATATTATGTTTTTGTTTTTAAATGTATGAATATTATGAAAATTCAAGTGTCATTTCTTCAAACAACCCTCATGAAAACTCACTATGTTCTATATTATACTAGTGACAATAGAGAACTCCTGAAGGCTATAGAAATAATAAATCAAGGCATATTTTAAAAAATAGAACGAATAGATCTACTAGAATGGTAATGTCAATAAAGATTCTCACTCACCCTATTAATCTTGCACGTCTTTCATTTATCACCTAATCGAGGGTGTTAATCGAGGGTCTCTTTTCCTCACAGGGACTTACTAAGAGGACGGGCGTGTCCTCCAGTGTACTCCAGGCCCTGTGGATCAGTAACAGTACAGACAGCCTGTCTGCTGCTCTTTCATCCCTCAGAAACCTCTACACTCCCAACGTCAAGGTGAGTTAACACTACTGCCATGCACAATTTCACATACTTGTCCTTCACACACTGAAGCAAGCAATCACAGAGTGTGACGCACGCAGAGCCTTTACTCTGCAAATCTCAGAGTCACACAGAGGCAAAGCCTTTTGACACCCACTGAAAAACACACTCGCGTAAGTAAATTTATTAATGAATTCTGTTATATGTTAATTGCCTAAGACTGGACTTCTCTCCTTCCTCATTTTAATGAAATGTGTCACTTTGTATGTACATGTATGAGCACGCACAAATGTCTTCGGCAGTTGAAGAGCCACTCGTTAACTCCTGCGGAGTGTTTAGATAAATAAATGAGATTCTGTTTCCACTGCTTTCAACGGATCCCGCTTCATCCCGCATCCTAATCAAGCTTCCATTACCATGCAAGCTGAGCAATCAAAAGAGCTGCCTGCTTTCATTTGGCCGTGATGCGCATCCTAGCATTAAATTAATTCTGAAAACGTCATTGGTATGCTTAAAAGAGATCTTATGATGTGTTTGTGTTGGCTGAAGGCTTTTTTATTACTGCTGACGGAAGACTTTTTTTATTACTCACTTTCTCAAAACACTTTAGTCAAGGTGTAATCATCTGAGTTTAGTTTCATTGACAGGTTTTCTTGTGCTCTGTTTTTGGGCTTTCCTGCTACTTGTCATTACAAGGAAGTTAATTATGACTTGAAATTAACTTCTGGAATGGACATGGTTTTTCAGAGCAGTAGATTCTTACCTTGACCGTGATTTTATTTGTCAGCCCTTTTGATTCCAGGTGGGTTTGTGTGTGAGTATATATCAGTTTGTACATCATTAAATAATCTCTGTGTAAGGCTGTAGTCAAATCCGCCCTCATCAAGTCCCAGACCAGGATTATCTGACATCAAGCCAATAGTTTTTATTTGGATTGAGGCCAAGTTAAGAACGAATTTTTATGGTGATCAGGGCCAAGTTAAAAGAGTGTTTTAAGAAGGTCAAGGCCAAGTCAAGAGAGAGGTTTTTTTTTATTATTGGTGTCGAGGGTAAGGCAAGACCAAGTTTTTATAGGGGTCAGGTCAAAGGCAAGACCAAGTTTTTATAGGGGTCAGGTCAAAGGCAAGACCAAGTTTTTATAGGGGTCAGGTCAAAGGCAAGACCAAGTTTTTTTGGGGGGGGTCAGGTCAAAGGCAAGACCAAGTTTTTTTGGGGGTCAGGGCCAAGGCAAGACCCACTTGTTATGGGAGATGGTGGCCAAGCCAATACCAGCTTTTTAGAGGGGTTGGGGGTTGAGGCCAAGGCAAGACCCACCTTTTATGGGGGTTGAGGCCAAGGCAAGACCCACATTTTATGGGGGTCAAATCCAAGCCAAGACCCACTTTTTATGGGGGATGGAGGCCAGGCCAAAACCCACTTTTTATGGGGGATGGAGGCCAAGCCAAGACCCACTTTTTATGGGGGATGGAGGCCAGGCCAAACCCCACTTTTTATGGGGGTCGAGGCCAAGCCAAGACCCACTTTTTATGGGGGATGGAGGCCAGGCCAAACCCCACTTTTTATGGGGGTCGAGGCCAAGCCAAACCCCACTTTTTATGGGGGTCGAGGCCAAGTCAAGACCCACTTTTTATGAAGCTGGAGGCAAAGGCAAGAACAAGTTTTACTGGTGTTGGCCAAGCATGATTGGGTTTTTATGGGAGTCCAGGCCAAGTCAAGATCCAGTTTATATAGGGGTTTGATAGTTTGTTTAAAAGCCACTTCACATAACAAGACTAGGAAAGCCTAGTTTTTGCAGCACTGCAGTTTGCCACTCAATCACTTGTAACTAGTGAAGCAACAATATGAACCAGAGTTTAGTCACTATATACACACAGGACATTCAGATCCAGAACACGTTACCAACTGTTGCACACTGTTCTCTCAGGTGTCTCGGCTACTGATCCTGGGTGGAGCGAGTGTGTGTTACCGCACTGAGGTGCTCAACAGCGCCCCTGTGCTGTGTGTACAGTCTCATTTGGGTCATCTGGAGATGGTGGCTCTCCTGCTAGAGTCTGGGGCTCCGGTGGACGGAGTATCCGAGAACGGCATGATGCCTCTATGTTACGCCTCGGCCGCTGGACACCTGGGTGTGGTTAACTTACTCTGCAGAAAGGGGGCAAAGGTCAGTCACGGTGTCTCATCTACTCAATATTCAATTCTCATTCTCATTCTCAATTCAGTTCTCTTATTAATCAAATATGTCAGGATGAAATGGGTGCCCTAGTTTAAGACTGTACAGTGACCCAAAAATAAAGTGTACATATTACTCCTTTAAGCATTATAATAAGTGGTGTATTACAGTGCACTACTTTCTTTCCAGATTTTTCTTTAAGCTAGAGTCTGTTAATGTTGTTCCTTATCATAGTGGAAATAATCACATTTAAATTTAAATTTAATCCTGCCTAAACCTGCACACCAGGTGGATCACGTGGATAAGAGTGGACAGTGTGCGGTGGTTCACGCTGCTCTGAGAGGTCACACTGAAATTCTGCAGTATCTGCTGGAACAGGACTGGAGCTCAGACCCCGCGCAGCCTGAGCAAAGCCTTAAGAGCAGAGTAGTGCAGCAAGCCTTCATTGCTGCATCCAGCATGGGGCATGTACAGGTAACACAAGCATGCATACTGAAGATACAACATTGTCATGTACTTCCCAAATAATATGGAAGCCTGGGTAAACTTTGAAGGTGCTGCTTTTGAGTTTATTTCCATCCAGATCAGCAGGGTTGGTGATTCCATCCCACCTTGCTAGAAGGTTTCTCATCCTTCACTTGTCATGTTGCATAATGTTGTCCCAGATGGAAGTGTTTTGTTTTTGTGCTGGAATGAGTTTTGTTTCGCCCAATATAGTAGTAAGTGTTTCAGTTATGTCGCAATGTATCTGGAATGGTTTTGGTTATGATGTAATGTATTAGGAGAGTCTGGGGGATGATGTAATGCTTTGGGAAGGATTTCAGTGATGACGGAAGCTCTGAAAAACTAACTAAAAGGCATTTTTGCTATGATGCAATAAGGTATTGGAAGGAGTTTTAATTATGACAATGTATTGGAAGGAGGTTTGGTTATGGCAGTGTATTGGAGGCAATTTTGATTCTTACAATGTAATAGAAGGAGTTTTTACATAATGTATTGGGATGGGTGTTGGTTATAACAGTATATTGGAAGGAATTTTGCTTATGATGCTCTAGATATATAGTATATGGCCAAATTTTGTAAACACCTGATCATCACACTCGTATGTGGTTCTTCCTCAAACTATTGCCACAAAGTTGGAAGCTCAGACTTGTCTAGAATTTCTAAACAATTGTCTAGAACTTGGACTAAGAGGTCCAAATCTGTTCTTTCCAAGACCTGGTTTTCCAAGGTTGGTGTGGAAGAACTGGAGTGTCCTGTACAGAGCCCTGACCTCAATCCTACTGAACACCTTTTGAATGGACAGGGATGTTTAAAGAGCATATATGTGGAGATCACTTTTTGCCCATATAGTGTATGTTAATATAGCCGGTTAGCTCTGCGTTGTTCATTGCTTTGTAGTTTTAAGCTAAATAAGCTCATTTTCGTTTCTTTCTCATTTTGAATGTGTATAGTGCAAGTAAAAAAAATATATATATATATATATATATATATATATATAGAGCAGCAAAACAAGAGCTTTTATTTACAGAAACGTGTCAATAGGTCCACCATATTTCTCAATACATAAATTTTTTATGAGTAGGATTATTTGGATTCGTTCTTTTTTGCTCAGACGTGGATCATGGTCCATAAATATCCTTTAACCCTGTTATACTGGACTTATGGTCCAACCCTGTATTATATGATATTGGTGTGATTACTCAGTTTCATAACGTACATCCTCAGGTGTTGAAGAACTTGCTGCCTCTGAATAAGAATGAGCTCATTGTGCAAATCGATGGCCATGACACTCTATGGGGAGAGACAGGTGTGTTTATGTGAATATGTGGATGGCCGTGTAAAAATAATCCAGAATTATCACTCTAATAGGGTGATCAGCCTCTGTATAAGAGTAGTTTGACTTGTCTCCATTATTATGATTTTAGCTCTCAGCGCTGCTGCTGGTCGGGGCAAGCTGGACGAGTGTGTGTTCCTGCTGGAACAGGGGGCCACAATAACGCAGCCGAACCGCAGAGGCGTGACTCCCATTTACACTGCTGTGAAACACGGACACACACAGGTTGGGTCCTTAATCCATGGATTAAAGCTCTCTGTGATGATGACCGAGTTCCATCATAACGAGGTCTTTAAGAGGTCATTTTTTAGATTGCCTTTTATTGGCAGAACTAAGGGGTCACTTAAGTTAATGGTTTGTTATTGTTTGTTTTTAATAAAAGTGTGAACAACTGCACACTTGGTGCACACCTGGCAGAGCTGAGGTCTAGTCTAGTATAGTGTGGAAGAGTACAGTACAGTAGAGCAGATAAAACAGGTACTTTTCCATCCAAACTCATGCCTGCATGTGTACTGAAACTAATAACCATTTAAATGTGTAAATTTGTGCATCCCAAACCTGTATATTTTATAGAGTGTAATATTTATATAGTGTAATAAAATGCTCAGATCTCAGCTCTGGAGCGTGATAGGAGGAAACTAAGTGCACTCCTGTGTTAGTCTTGACCTCCCTAATGCACAGTGTGAATTTGGTGAAAATCCAAGAACGTTCATTTTTTTTGCTCAAAAAACTTACTGTTTTTGGGGGTGAAAATTTGACGTTCTCAGATCTTCACCAAATTCACTCCCTACTTCAGGGAGGTCAAGACGAACACAGGAGTGCACTTAACTTCTTTTTTTTTTCCTTTCACCCTTAAAATCTGAGATCCGAGATGCTAATCTCCAGTATATTACACTCAGTTAAATATACAGGTTTGGGGCGCTACACTAGATTTCATTCACACGCACAAAGAAAGTAAAAGCTTTGTTCCTTTTACAATAATGCATTTAATCAGGTAATGGATTTTTTTTTTTTTTTTTTTTTAGAACAAACAACTAATTCATGGAGCAAAGTGAGTCATGGTTGTTTTCTTTTGTAAGGTGGTAGAACTCTTGCTGCAGCACGGCGCAGAGGTGGACTCCTCCGACAAACATGGCCGCTCTCTGCTGATGGTCGCAGCCAGCGAGGGTCACGTGACCACTGTGGACTTCCTTCTCTCGCAGGGTGAGTCTACTGACCTCAGGTTAAGCAGAGGTGGTCAAAGAGGTGGTGTGTGTATGATTGACTGTGTGTGTGTCGCAGGCGCATGCATGACGGCAGTGGATAAGGAAGGCCTGACGCCGCTGAGCTGGGCGTGTCTGAAGGGCCAGAAGAGCGTAGTGGAGCTGCTGGTGGAGAGAGGCGCGCAGATCGATCACACGGATAAGAACGGGCGTACGCCTCTCGACCTCGCCGCTTTTTATGGGGACGCCGACATAGTGCGTACAGAATATAATAAACAACTCCTATTTCACACAACAGGACATGATTGGGTGAACCTCAGATCACCTGATGAGTGTGCGTTTGGTTGAGGTGGACTCTTTATTACAGGTGTATTATTTGTGCAATCAAGTGCAAATGTTTGTACACCTTCAGGACAAAATGAAGAAACCATTTAAAAAAAAAAAAAGATTTTAATAGTAAGAAGACTTTTATTGTGTTTAAATAGTAAAATATCCGTTCTGACTCAACCAGATATTATAGACCACGTTCTCTAAATGAATGCCTTCAGCCTCTTGTTTTTTCTGTACATTCATGTTTGATTTTCGGGTCTCGATGTTTCTCTTAAATATTCAAGACTGTAGGGAATTCACGCGATGCGGTAACGAGTGCATGTCCAAGGCAACGACAGGAATATTTAATCCGATTTTAAATTCTGATAAACAATGCACCTGTTTAAATGGCACTTAGTATAACATGGTAAAAAAATAAATAAATAAACTCAGGAAAAATATTTTTTCAAAACTATAGTATACTTTTACCTAATTAAGTATACACTCCAAAAAAAGTATTTTATTCTGCTGTTATTGGTGTAGTTTTTACTTTATTCTCTGTTAATCAAACATCAATTAAACAACATGTATTATTTTATTACATATTGCCATTATGCTATATGACATTCCAAACCTTTCTTCTTCGACCCACATAATAAAGCGGTGTAGTACTGAACTTAGCTTGAATCCAGCATGTATCCAGTTGTGTTTCCTGTTGGCGTCTGGTTATTTCCTGTTATGCAGCTGTGAGCGTGTGCGAGATTATGGCGTGTTGAGCGTATAACCGTATCCCCGCTACTGCAGGTGCACTACCTGGTGGAGCGCGGCGCTGTGATTGAGCACATGGACTACAGCGGCATGCGGCCGCTCGACCGCGCCATCGGCAGCCGCAACACTTCAGTGGTCGTCACACTGTTGAAAAAAGGGGCCAAGCTGGGTGAGTAGTGCTCCAGAACATCTTACCGCACAAGCAGGCACACGCCTTTCCCCGAGTTTACCCCAGGACTGAATTTAGATCACGCGAATCCAGAACGTGGCCGGCTCGCTCCTCTTCCCCTCTCGCGCTTTTCCGCACAGCGCTCTGTTCCTCTGCTGAGTCCTAAATGTAACAGAAACGAGGCCATATTTTCTCGTTAGAGTTTGCGCATGCCCGCTGAGCCACTGGCCCACTCTGTAAGTGGGGCGGCAGTGATGTATGAACTGTCATTACCACCAGGTTTTTGGTTTTTTTTACGTTTTTTACAGGATGCATACAGTATGTATGTGTGTGTGTGTATATATATATATATATATATTATATATCGAGTACAATTTTGATTACAAGCTATAGAAAGTGTGCGCGCCAGTCTTGATCAAACTGATCAGCAGCAATCAAAAAGAATCCCTGCTTTTGCTTTAATCACACACTTTGATCTTCCAGAGAAATAGATATAGTGGTCGTCGGCCCGTGGTCTCGACTTTGCATCTGAAGGCCGTGGGTTCGGTGTCGGATGTAAATATCGTTGTGAGCAAGCCACAAAGTAAAAACAAAAACAACAGAATGCGTATAAGATCATCTCCGTGACTCGCATCTGTGAGTCACTTGGTTAAACCCGCTATACGAAATGATTATGAAATTCTTTGGATCAAAATCACAGAAATGATTCACGTATCACTGTTGCTTGTGTGCCACGCTTCGCTCGTTATGCGTCAGACTGATCCGCATCCCGTATCCAGGTTTGCTCCACGTATTTACCCTGTTTGTTTCAAGTTCTCTTGAACTGCGACTTCTCAGTTTGAGACCAGATGGGTAGAAAAACGTGGTGCGTGCTGCTCTAGTTAGCTTAGCACGCCGGTATTTTTATTTATTTTTTTTCCTGAGGCTTTTTTTATGTTTGCTGAAATCAAACCTACCACTCACTGACCACTGAACCACTCTGACCACTGAAAAACAACCACTTCTAAATTAGCATTAGCCAACTGCTCCACATAGCCATAATCAGATAGCAGGATAAGTACAGGCTGGGCGGCGTTTTGACAAATGCTGTACCTCATTTCCTCTTCTCTTCTGTTGAAAAAAAAATATTATAGAACAGTAAAAGAGCCTGGTTACCATTTTTAGATGAGATGGTTTCTTTTAATCTATAACTAAATTTGCTGTGCAGCAGCGAAAAATGTTTTCTGTAAACGTGTAATCAGCATTAAAGGTGCGGTCGGCGATTTTTCCGTGATTAAAGGTGCAGTCGGAGAAAGTCAAAACTTTTGTAATATTTAGCAAGGTTCTGGCATTAAGTGAAATGATAGAAACCCTCTGAGCAGATGTTTGTAACACACCAAGTTTTGTAAATGGAGGTGAAACGATGACCACCGATTTCCAACCAAGATGTCTGTCAATTCAGAATCAGGATCTGTTCAAATTTTAAGGGTACATTTTAGGGATGTGGCTTTAGAGGGAACTCTGAAGGAGCTAATGTAGGCTAAAATCACTAACCGCACCTTTAAAAACATTCATGTTTTAACTTTTGAGCTGGTAATCTGAACATTATACTGTGTGTGTGTGGCTTGTCTGGCTTGACTCTCGTCCTGTGTTCTGTGCGTGGTTCTTCACTCCTCTCTCATCACTTCTCTCTTTCTCTTTTTGGCCTTCACTTACCTGCTGCTAAAGGGTACCGAACGTCTCCCTATGATCGATCAGGTACAAGCTTTAGGTAACTCTCTCGGGCCAGTCTCGTTCACAGTAAGGAGAAAGAGGGAGGCGGTGAGGCTGATGTGTGCTAACATCCGGTTCTCTCTTTCTTATTCCCCCCTTTCGACCTCTGAAGGAAACGCCGCCTGGGCCATGGCTACTTCTAAACCGGACATCCTCATCATCCTGCTGCAGAAGCTGATGGAGGAAGGCAACCTGCTCTATAAGGTGAGTCATGGGAGGGTTGATTTTTGGGACGCGTTTTGTCGAGTCATCGTTAAAATCCTGGTTCTTTCTCAGAAAGGGAAGATGAAGGAAGCGGCTCAGAGGTACCAGTACGCACTGAGGAAGTTTCCAAGGGAAGGGTTTGGGGAAGACCTGAAGGCCTTCCGAGAACTCCGGGTTTCGCTCTACCTCAACCTGTCCCGCTGTCGCCGCAAAACCAACGTGAGTCGCGCTCATCTGTATCGTATAACATTATGTACAGGTTTCCTCACATAATGGTCAACTCCAGAAATCTCGTCATATAGTGATGCCCTCAGGTCTCCTAAGCAGAAAGAGTACAAGGTGGCATTCTCCAGGTAATTTTGGTTGAATGATACATTCGCAAATTGGAAATATAATGATCACACACCCTGGCTCATACTGTGTGTTATCCCGTGTGTGTGTGTGTGTGTGTTCTGATCCTATCCACTATTAAAAGGAGGTTTGCCTCAAGCTGCTAATATGATTGCGTGCTGTAAACTGGAGAGAGAGAGAGCGAAGGCTGTGTGTGTTTTCTTAATCACACTGGCTTTCTACGAAACCTGCCGTGAAATGTATAATAGCCATTTCAATACAATATTCCATCATTAAAGATTTAAAGAGCATCATTATCCGCAGCCATTATGGATCCTCACGATCATTTCGACCTCCTAGCCAAGGACAGAATCCCAATAAGCGTCTGAGTCACTCAGCAGAGTCGCACCACCGAAAGGGAGGGAGGGGACTTGATGGCAATCTACAACCGCCACCATTATTACTATTATTATTATTATTATTATTAAATAGCTGTTCACTATTGATTTATTCCCAACACAATATTATTGTTTTACTTTAAATAGTGGAAGAAAGAGAAATATTAAAGGTAGATATGAATGTTTCACACCCAGCAGGGCTACTCTGTGTGTGTGAAATTTATAAAGGCAAAGCAAGGCCAAACTAATTAGAGAACGTCTGTTTAAATCACATTCAGGAAAAGGAGCGCAAACACATCTGAACTCTCTCCCTTCGGTTTCTCTTTCCCTCTAAATCTCGTTCGCCCTCTCTCCTCCCCCCCCCCCGTCTCTCTGCAGGACTTTGGCATGGCAGAAGAATTTGCCACTAAGGCTCTGGAACTGAAGCCGAAGTCATATGAAGCTTTTTATGCTCGTGCTCGAGCTAAGAGAAGCAGTAGGTGAGAAGCTTCACTGCGCATCGCATCATATCAGATCATCTCTCAGGCCCCAAAACATTTATTTACATTAATAATGTAACTGTGTAAGTGAGTACAACCTATAATTTGACTTCTGTTCCTCTAATGACTTTTCTCCGGCAAACTAAAAACCAAAACAGTAGAGGATGATATTTCTATGCATCATTCACAAAGTGTCTTGTTTTCAGTCCTCATATTGAGTACACAGTAAAAATACATCAGTCTGCGCAGCAACAACGGTGATCAGCGTGTTTTCTGAAGCCTGATGGTGAGAGCAGCCTAAGGTGTCTGATAACACTAACTGTTCTCATTTCCGATCTGTGTATCTCTCAGGCAGTTTGCGGCAGCGCTGTCTGATCTCTACGAGGCAGCGCGCCTGTCTCCCAGTAACAGAGAGATCAGACGTCTGCTGGCCCGTGTGGAAGAAGAGTGCCATCAGCGCCCAGGTGGGAAACACGCATCACAAGCTCATCCATCACAGCAGGACGAGGAGGATGACGACGATGACGACGTCGATGAGGACGATGAGGAAGAGGAAGAGGAAGCCGTGTCGGTTCGAGCGCTTCACAAAGGCTCCGAGAGCCTCGGGATAAAGCTGGTGCAGGTGGAGGAGGGAGATGCAGAGAGGACGAGCAAAGAGGAGAAGAGGAAGGAGAACTGGCAGCAGAGCCGCACACTGCCTGACTCTCTGGGCCTGACGCTGGCAGGCACCCAGTCGTTCTCTCCTTCAGCTCACAGACGCCTCCCGTCCAGACAGGCTCAGAGTGTAAAGAGCCGGGAGAACCACGGCCACCACAGGACCTGCCTGCACACCCGGGAGCCACTCAGAGACACCCAAGGAGGCACGGGTCATCTGGGCCACCTGGACACCATGCCCATGGCACCAGAGGGCGCGCCAGAGTGCAGGTCCGAGTTCAGCCTTAGCAGCAGCATGCGAGTGTCCAGTTCCTCCGGCAGCCTGGCTTTCACAGGGATGCACTCGGACCGCAACCGCAGCTCTGTCGCCAACGAAAACGCCGCCGCCAACTCCGACATGCCCGGGAGGCAACACGAGCACAAACCGCGCCCTTTCATGGGCATCACGGACAAGACGGCGCGTTTCCACCAGCAGCCACCGCCGCTGCACAGTCACAGCTGGCAGGGTCATGGCACGGAGGAGCTGGTGCAGGGACTAACCTGTGACCTCCCGTACCCTAAAACAGGAAGCGCCCCGTACCAGGAGACCTTCCATAACGGCACGCACGCAGGAGAGCTGCACTCAGTCAAGCAGCACAAGCAGGCCAACCTGGCACGAGACAACCCCATCCTCATCAGCTCCATCAAACCCAAGCGCTCCTTCATCGAGTCCAACGTGTAGCGGCTGTCGCCACGGAGACCGCCACGCAAAGCACAAACACCAGGACGACCCTGTACACCTGTTAGCAACTAATAAATCAGGTTTCGCTTTTAGCCTCTACGTCTTAATTGCAGGCAGTGTTGTACCTCTACGGCGTAGAAATGCGGATTTATTCAGGACTAACCCGAGTAGAAACTTAACAAGACGAATGCTGTGTACTGTAATAAGCATTCTACATATAAGCAAAGGGGTTACTGTAGAACTCTTCTATAAGGGCAGTTAACACTTTATAACGCCCCGATCAGGAACCGCAGAAAGACCATCATGGTAAATACGGTAAGTGAAAGATAGGTTTTAGCACCTGTTAGTCTGTTATTGCAGTACTGATACCTAGCGCACTGTTATTCCTGACTGGGGCAGGTAGGTGTGTGTGTGTGTGTTGTACAGTACAAGGCATTTCCTTATAATCCTCTCTACTTGCTAATGCATCAATTAATTTATTTATGGCTTCTACAGCTTAGTTTATTGTTTAAAACATATTTTATATTGTTATTTTTGCACAGCTATATATATATATTATAATTCATATGAGAAATAATGCTTTGTGAGGAATTCAGGTTCACATGCAGCTGAGTGCAAAATTTTGCACACGCCAACAATGACTACAGACAATATTTAGCGTAATAATTTTCCCTTCATCACCACGTAAAAAAAAAAAAGTAAAAAAGTTTAAATAACGTCTATATGGATATTAATTGTGAAACGATCCAAAATGGCTCCCTGTTTTGTATAAGGTGGTTTAAAATAATGCCTCTGGAACCCTTTATAGTGCACCTTATATCGACTACATGATTACTTTTCCACTCGGCTGTCTATGAGCGGTGGTTTATAAAGAGAGCAAACCGTTTCAGGTTTTAGTGAGACAGATTAAGTTTAAGAGATTATTTTATATGTGTATTATTTGCGTTTGGTTCCATATACAGTACTGTTATTGATTGTATTTCAACTTTGCTGCATAACGATAATGACAATAAAGGCCCACTTCGAGCACTGGTTAACGTTGGTCCTCTTTTGTTACGAGTACATGCAGTGTATATAGGAGAAAGAAATTCATCAGAATTTAAAAATAAAAGCTAAACCACATCATTGAGTTATTATATATTATATATCATCCGGTATTATGGACGTAGCTGTACAAGGGTCGTGATTGGTTGCTTTGCCCTAGCATTCAACACCCCCCAAACATAAACATTGTAGCTGTTGGAGCAGAGCCTTAATATTAACAATTATTTTATTATTGTTGTTATTATTTTAAGTAAACATTAGCACAACAAATCAGTGTTTTTAATGCATAGCGTTTTATAAAGGAGTGTAATGTCATGGCATGATGCTACATCAGGGTGAAAACTCTTACAGCTAGTAATAAAATATGTTGTATGAAATGATACATGTGTACAGACCAGGAAACATTAAATACAAGTTATTTGAGCGAAGCTAGATTTTTTTTTAAAAAAAAGTAGTTAATTAAGACTTGATTACGTGATTAATTAGTGTGTTAGTTTGTCAAAAATGAAACGACAACAAAAAACAATGACCGGGGGTGGGGAAAATACCTGAATTTAACGCATCAATCAACAAAACATCTAAATGAAACAATTATATTTTATATAGCTGTTAAATTTAATTGAAAAGTGTCTGAATATTAACGAGCGTGTAAATCTATATTTACCCAAATAACGACTTCCTTTCACGGATGCGTCAAATTTCTAACCCTAGGAATAAATTCACACGACGTCGTATCCTTTTCACCATCTATGCTCACTACACAGGGTGTAACTTAAATAAAGGGTACTTCTTGTAGTACCTGTGTGTGCCGTTTGAGATAAACTCATTACATGACGCAGAACACGTTCACATTCGATGTTAAGCACTTGGAGTCAAATTGTTCAGATAGCTGTAACAGCTAACTAAACAATTCTTTTTCTTTAAAAAAAAACAAAAAAAAACAATGGATAATATTTTAAGATGGATCAACTGCAAACTGATGTATAAATGTAGATTGCGACTCCAACCTGTGAATCTAATGCATATCATTAATCTTTTACCTGCGGGTCGTTTAGCATTTTAAGCAGGCGTGCAGACGAGGACAGAATGACGTGCTAACTTTCGAGCGGGGTTCTCGATGATCCTGGCTAGACCATGGGTTTTTTTATGGTTCGGAGATGCCAGCATACCTGATTCAGAGCCGTTACAGCGTTAATTACTCGCCTCAAGCATTGTGGGGGGAAGCCGGACGTCCCCCCTCGGACCGGGTGTCGGTGCCGTTCTGTTCTGTGCGAGAGCGTGTGAGGCGCGGCCGATCATTGGCTGCTGCTCCAGCGGCAGATGGCCATTTTGAGCGTGCGGTTGGGGGTGAGCAGCGTGGTCTGCAGCGGCAGGTTGGTCATGGGGCTGGAGCGGCTCTTTGTCTTGATCCAGCTCTCGATGGCCTCCCGCTCGTACGAGTAGCCATCTGCGACACACACACACACACACACACACACACACACACACACACACACACACACCTGTGACCTTTTTGAATGTTCTACTGTCCTCCATTAAATCTCAATACAGTAATTAACAATCTAAGCAAGATATATATATATATGGAAATACACTTCATGTGAAGGGGCGTGTGCACAATATCATACAGAAGAAATTACACTGCTGCTAAAACATTTTTTAATAATTTGCCATTTTCATTAGCATATCAAGTCCTACGCTGATAAAGTACATTTTTGTTCTTTCTTTGCTGAGCTTTTTGCTGAATCTTAAAATGGGTCATTTTGACCTGAAATTAAAAATGTTTACTGCACCGGAGCAAGAACAAAGGAAGTTGTAAAATTCTCACTAATTAAATTACTAAATAAAATTAAAACGACTAAAAAAAAATGTCTAATATTAAATATCGCATCATGTTCATCATGACACCACAATGTCTAAAACCATAACTAAATACAAGTTCCTTAAAAGCTAAACTGAATTGTGAATGTATATAAAAACAAACAGAGGAGCCGAGGCTCTGACCTGCAGCGATGACCGGGTCCTTCATGACCTCGTGCGTGATGGGACAGAGGAACTCGTCAGGAATGCCGTCGGATACCGGCGCCATCTTCAGCTCCTCGATCTTCCGCAGGATTTTACCGCGCAAACCCAGTGACTCTGACCAATCACGTCACACAGAGGAAAAAAACCCACAGAGGAAAAATACGTACACTCAGCATTTGCAGTCCTGCATCTTATAGCACATACATAACGTATATTTAATGAAGGTATTGTCTGTGTTCACCAAGGAGAATGTAACGACACAGAGACCTAATACTTCTACTACTGAAGTGTGGACACTTTCAGCAAAAGTAATGCAAAACAAGTTTGCACCACAGACCTGTGTAAATTATTTTTACTATAGGTCTCTGGGTATAAGGGGATGTAGACAAGTGGCTCTGTAATATTAACACACTGTAGTGTGACATCACCTATATGGAGCTCCGAGCTGAGGCTCTCCTTGCTCAGTGACAGCAGTTCTGCTCCATCGATGTTATTGGCCTTAAACGTGGCGACGAGGCTCTCCAGCCCCTCCTCCCGTAACCATGCCGACACATCGTCCTCTGACCAATCGCTCACCGTCAGCCTGGAATGACCCGGCCACTTCCTGCCTGCCACACACAGCAACAGGAAGTGATGGATCTGAGCCCTACAGGGAGTGTAGTGTGTGTGATTTGGTGCTTCGGAGACCGCGTGAAGAGGAATCGGTTACGACTGTGTCGCATAAACAACATCGCTGTCAGGACCATTTCATACACGTCTCGTGAAACGCTATTAATGTCTCTAAAGGCGCTTGAGTAAAGCATCCACTCCATATTCCGTGCTGCCCCAGTCTCTGTAAACAAGGAGGCGTGTCTATTAGCCTGTCAATCAATTCACCATGTTTTGGGGGCGTGGCCTTGGAGGGAACACTGAATGGTGAGGCTTTATCTAACTTGTTTCAAAATTGCTAAATATACTTTTAAATAATGTTCACCAAGCAAACCTGGCTCACTTATTCATCCATTCATTCATTCATCCATTTTAGTTCTATAGTTGAACAATGTTTTGTTTTTTATTTTTGGTCTTTTTATTTATGTTTTGGTGTTTTTCTAAAAGTCTTATAATTTTTTTTTTGTCCTTTATTTATTTATACTTTTTTATATTATTTATTATAATACATTATTGTTGTTATTATATAATTATTGTTTATTACATTTAGGCTTTGTTGTCTTCATATTTATTTAATTTAACTTTTAATTTAAAAAAAGAAATGTGTATTTATAATTACTTTGTGTTTTTATTTAATTTTCTTTTTTAAATTATTTATTTATTTATTTTATTTGTTTATTCGATTAATTGAGACCCACAAGCATGGATGCTAAAATTATAAGATGCAATGAATCAATTTTGCTCCTAATTTGCCTTAATAATTGTCCCTGATAACCATAATCTCAATACTGAGGTAAATGAAATAATGAGCCTCATCATGGTTTCACCCATTACTGTGCAGTCCTAATTAACACTTCAGATGTTACTGTTTAATACACAGAGTAGAGAATTCTCTCTCACACGGTCTGCATTACTCTCAGGCCTCTGAGGAGGATTATTGCGTTCAGTCAGCAAACACACGGCCCAAACGCTGCCTCTGACCTTCAGCTGACCGGAACGCAATCACTACTCAGTGTGCGGTGTGTGTTAGTTATTAACTACGGCCTGGACCGGTCTCTTACCTGCTTCGTGTGAACCGCAAGCGACTTCGTCTAAAACACAAAGCAGAAAAAAAACAGAAGGATGATAAGAGGAAGCTTCAGTGACCGAGAGAAACAGAAATCTTATTGTGAGACGAGATATTATAGAAAGAACAAGGGACCACGTTATATACATGGTGAAAAGCGCGCGCACACACACACCTGGAAGAGATTTGCCATCATGTCCAGCACCTGGTGAAAAAATGAACAAGAATTGAAAATAAACACTATTAACATTTATACAGCTGTCTCACAATAAAATATAAAATAAACATGAACATACTTTGTATTTCACTGGATGCACACATCACATACGAGGCATTATGAGGTACGTACACGTTTTAAAGGTCCACTATGTAGGATTTGGAGGATCTATTAGCAAAAATGTAATGTAATATTCATAAGTACGTTTTCATTAGTGTATAATCACCTATAATTATGAATCAGTGTGTTTTCTTTAGCTTAGAATGAGCCCTTTATATCTACATAGGGAGCGGATCCTCTGCACACGTAGTGTAAGTGTACACACAAATAAGGACTGAAATTTTTATAAACCTAACAGTCGCTAAGATAAACAAAAGAAAGGGGTGAGGGAGGCGTATTCAGCTGGTTGCAATCTAAAACCTCACCTAAATCCTACATAGTGTGCCTTTAATTAGACTTTTTTTCCATCGACATGTATTTCCATCCTGTGTGTGCTGTGCCTTTATCAATAAACTCAATAAAATAAGATGGGACACGGTAAATAAAGTGTTGCCCCACCGTGAGCGCTGCAGCCGTCCTCCACTCTCCACACGTTCACCGTCTTGTCCATGGAGCCGGTGGCTATGAGAGGGGCGGTCGGGGAGAATGCACACGCCGTCACATACCTACAGCAGAGACAGAGTCATTACAGGGGCTCTGAGAGAGAGAGAGAGGGAGGAAGAGAGAGAGAGAGAGAGAGAGAGCGAGAGAGAGAGAGCGAGAGAGAGAGAGAGAGAGAGAGGGAGAGAGAGAGAGAGAGAG
>JAQQZU010000036.1:28346764-28356764 GCA_030068025.1 Parauchenoglanis punctatus | reverse complement strand
ATCGAATACATTCACACACTGATTCAGGTCAGATTTGACTCAGAGACTCACTATAGTAGCACGCCATCGCTAGGACAGAGGGTGTAAGCGAGACTCACAGGCTGCTGACGAGTTTCTCGCGGATGGTGGAGAAGTCCATGGGCTTTTTGATGACTTTCCGGTATCCGGGGACCGATTTGAGGTTGACGGGTGTGAGGAATGGCCAGGCGTCCTGATGGCGCTCCAGTTCAGCCAAGAGAATCCTTCACAAGATGAACAGATCAGTCAGCTAACAGACTAAAGCTCTACAGGCACTACTGAAACGTTTTAAACCGCTGTTATCGCTAGGAAATCAGCAAGGAATAGGTGTAAGGAAGTTGAGAAGTGTTTGTGGCTGAGAGTCGGGTCACTCTAAACACACGTGCCTTACAACGTACATATTTATCCGCACTGTTTATCTGAAAGAATAGTGTTTGAAAATCTGATCTCAGAGTTAATAAGTGTTTCATTTTTCTGGTCTTTAATATTGTTCCGTTGTGAAAGCATGCGATACCTGCAGAGGCCCAGGTCACGGTTGTTGTCCCTGGCCGTTTTGGCTCGCTTCACGCAGGCCGGGCTCTCGGGTTTGGCAGTGAGAGGAGCGGGCGAGCTCTTTTTCACCTGGCTGGAAGCCGTGGCTGTTTTCTTTGGGCTGCTGTTGCTGGTGCCGCTGCCTCCGCCTGCCTCCTCTCCCTCGCACGCCTCCTGCTGCTTCTTGTTCTTCTTGGCCGTCTCCGAGGATTTCTTGCCCCCTCCGCCGGACTGCACGCGACTCTGAGGCTTCTTGTTCTTAGGGGACTGGTTGCTCGCCTGCGGGATTCAGATTTGCATTCAATCATTGTTCGTCTCCTCTCACGAGTCCCTGAAGTCATACGCACGTATTCCAGTCCCTTAGTCTGCATTCTGAAGTCAAAAAAAGTGAGCGAAGTGCCAAAGTATCTCTATCACACACACACACACACACACATTTATATTGCTAATTCCAAAATAAGCAAGACAGACAGTGAAGGAAATGAACTTCCTCTGTTCCCGTCCGTATCCCTTGCTGCCTTCACTTCATAAAGCTCCAGATCATTATTTAGTTAAAGCGTATGATTCAGGAGCTACGATCAATTATTCAGTCAGATGAAGTTTCAACTGTTTTAAAAGGTTTTGAATTTTCCCTTTTTTTAGGCACACAACACACACACACAACACACACACACACACGGTGTAATGATCGATTGAAAAAACAACGATCTATGCCATCATCATAAACTCACTATAAATTGATAATTATTGAGGACGGACATCTGGGACGTAAAAATTAAGCTTAAACTGGTGTGCACATGAGCCAGGAAGGAGATTTACTGACTCATAACGCTACTTTATAAATAATCTTCTCTGCGTCGTCACTATTCAAGACTTTACCCTCGGCCTATCCCGGATTCTGAGCAATGTTGATCACGTATCAGTCTTAAACGTATTAATGTATACGATCACGTATTAAATCAGATTCGGTCAAATATCGAATGCCTCAGGGTTCGAAATCGTCTGGAAGACGAAGGTTTATAAGGGCTAAATGTTTAATGGTCTACACAAACAAAAGTGAACTGAATAAAATTTTAACCTTCACACCGCGTCCAATAACCGGTGCGTCATTTCCTTTTCCAAAACGAAACAAAATCTCTTCCTATATATTTGTGCGTTAAAAATTTACTGACTAAGTTAAAAACGGGTCTTTAATCAACCTTACAGTTACACATGGATGCATATGCATATTCTCACAGCGTAAGACGCTTCGCCATAAATTCCTACAAATATATTTATCGGAATTAAAACACACAACTGCCAATTCGGATATTTTCATTTTTTATCCAGACTGCTGTCTCGTGTCGGCCTTTTTTAGCGTTTAAGCTCTTGAAAGTTTTAACTTTATAAAATCAGACGGAGGCAAATTAACAGCGTTCACCGTTCACGTTAAGGTGTGATGGGAAGTGGTGCTCGCACCCTGGCACAGTGATGCCTACAGTGTGTTCACACTTGGTTAGAAGAAAAGTGCATCCATTTTGAAGTACAAATTCTGTCTCAACATGCCTGGGGCGGCTCGCAACCGTGGATGAACGCGCCTTCCAAATGAGTAATAATTACGGAATGTAATCCGAGGTAGAAACGTGTTGCGACGCCGCTGATTGGGTCAGATCTGTAAACATCTTGAGTTGTCACGCTGTGCATAATTTCCCGGGTCACGTCCTGTTCTATTCAGTGTTATATAAGGGAAAGAAAAGACTGCATCCCTGAACGCTCTGAGAGCAGAGTGTGTGTGTGTGTGTGTGAGCTCTGAAGGTGACGGGAGGCGGAGGCGGTTACCTTGGAGATGCAGGCAGGGCAGTACCAGTCTCCCTCAGGGATGGCGTTGATCTTGGGCTTGTGGCAGTAGGTGTGACAGCCCTTATCACAGCCATCACACAGCAGCAGTAAGTCCTCATTATCCCCCTTACGGCAGATCTGGCAGTACTACACACACACACACACACACACACCTTAGTACATGCTTAAAATACTGTTTCATCATTGTGCACAGGCTGGCACTGGACCGGAGTCCAAGATTTTCCTCACTCTCTCACACACACACTCACCACTTTCATGATGGATCTCTCCCAGGCGATAGACTTCTGCAGCTGTTGCAGGCACATGGCCAGCTGCGACGAGTTCCTCACCTCGCTCAGAGCCTTCCTCCACACCTTCATCCCCGGAGCGATCTCCTCCTCACCCCTGAGAGACACGACAACAAAGAGACAGGTTACAAGCATCCACCCACACACACACACACACACACACACACACACACACACACACACACACACACATATATTTTCATATACATTTATATATTTATCTTACATTTATGTTATATATATATTTTCATATACATATACAGTTAGCGCTCAAGGCCAGCGTTATACTTGATGTTAACAGCGGTTATAGCCCAGACCACGACACTATCATGTTTTACTACAGTTTAGCGATTCTACATTAATTGTCCAGCAAGCAAATTATGTTTTTAATTGCTTAAATGCATAACTCATTCATGAACATTAAAATGCAATGTTCACATTGATGAACGCCTGCGCGTGCATATTTACACTTCTTTCTATATCATCAACATGAAATAAATGCTTGGTAACCAATTAAACTACAACAACAAGTAAATAAAATGAATGATTTCCTATAGACACTTTTTAAATCACACGCATTTTAACAATGTTTAGAGTTTGAAATGAACGCCTCTCTTATGTACGGAGCATGTTCTCATAACTGAGCGAATGGATTAGCACGCTACGTGTTTACTCCATAAAGGGATCACATTACGTGGCTTATAAACGTGTCGCCGACTGAAGATCCGGAATATTTCCCAGCTCGATACTGCACTGCGCGTGCACGAGTATGACGCTGGCCTTAAGGACAAACCATCACTATAGTCCAGTATGAACAGTAAAGGAGGCTAAACAGGGATAGATATAATACAGCACACACATCCTGTGGAATGGCATTGATCGCATGATTCTGAAATTCGGAGAGGAGATGAAGCCCAGTGGTTAAAATGCACCATGCTCTCACGAAACAACAGCAAAGAGGAAACCCTTTCCACAAATGACCAAACAAATAAATAAATAAATAAATAAATAAATAAATTGAACACATGCAGCAGACAGTAACTCAAATGCAGGTGTTAGAATCTGAACCGAAAACCATGGAACCCCTTGAAATAACTGGGCCCCGGGTGAACACACACACGCCACAAGCACAGCCGCCCCAGCCAGAGGAGAGGGGAGGAGGAGGAGGAAGAGGAGGAGGAAGAGGAGCAAGAGGAAGAGAGATGAAGGCTGGCTGCTTGGATGACCTACCCTTCCCCTCCAGCGCTAGTGGATGGCGCGGGGGCGGGCACAGTGACCGTCCCCACATTATCCAGCCTGATCTGGATGGTTGTCCCTAAGGGGCTCCGCAGGTACCTTCTCTCGATGTGGCGCTCCAGCTCGGCCAGGCGCATCACGGCGATGTCCAGCGGGTTGCTGGGCTGCCGTCTCAGGCCTTTCTCCGAGCCCCGCTCCTCTTGTGACTCCGCCCCCGGGCAGGCCTTGGGAATGGGCTTGTGCTCGTAATACAGCAGGTCTTCCCTCTCCGACTGGGGCTCCGGGTGCATCCAGCCCTGGGGCGGGACAACGGAAATCGAGATTCAAACACTGAAATCCTGAAAACACGTAGCTTCACAGATACGTTCGTGATATTAGACTGCCTAGGACGACAGACGGCTGAGACGGAGATCTCAATTTGCATATTTACGAATATTAATCAGCATAGAAATGCTGCCAAGCCATTTTTAATTCTTGGGAATTTTAAAAACTGCTAAACACAGGCACTACAATTTACACTTGGAGAGCTTTGATCTTTAAAAGCACTACATCTTTGATGTAAAATCAAATCACGCACACTCGTGATTGTTATTTTTTTTTTTTACCTTGACCTGCAGGCTGGCTGAAGTGACCCTGCGTTCAAGCTCCTCCACCTGCTGCAGTAAGGCAATGTCCGTCTCCATTGCCTGCTCCTCCACGCACCATTCGTGTAGCGTCTCCACGGAAACCTGGCCCTCATCCAGCTCCGACACCTCCATCACGGCTACTACACACACACACACGCGCACACACACACACACACACACACACACACACACACACACACACACACATAGCAGGAGATGTCCTGTGAGCTACCCAGCTCTATAGCTGCTATAACACGTCATAATTGGACGTTCCACAACATTAAATGTAACTAGAAACGGATAAAAAGCATGACATATCTTTATTTAATAAACACCTTTTGCAATCGTTGACAAACTGCTGTAGGATAAGAGGAAGAAGAAGAGGAAGATCCACTTAGCGCTACAAGATTAGTTTACTTTTTGGTCAAGTGCAAAAGTTTGCGTATAGTTTGTCTAATTCTAAATTCTTATAAGCAAGCTCAAAAGTTTGCGCCCCCTCGATGTACTATAATTCATTCAATTGAAGGCGATTTATAATGATCAACAAGTCTCCTTATAAGGCATTAACATTTCAAGCAGGCCAGTTTGTCATCAAATCTTTTGAGTAAAAAATTGGGCTTTTTGTTGAAGTGTACGTTGTGAAGTAAAGACTCACCCTCTTTGTTCTTGTTGCAGGTCTGAGAGATGAGCTCCATGGATTTCTGGATCTGTTTGTGCAGCGCTCTCTCTCTGATACCTCTGCTGTGGAGCGTCTTTATCAGGGCCTGCAGTTCCTCCATGTCTGTTATCTTCCACCAGCCCGTCAGCATGTCTGCAACACACACACACGCACGCACACACACACACACACACACACACACACACACACACAACAGCAACAACATAATGAGTATACCTGGTTTGTTGACACTATTCATGAGCCGGCATATAACCTTTTTTTGCCCTAATAGATTATTAGGCACTATGGAAATATACATAGTATACACTGTGTGTGTGTGTGTGTGTGTGTGTGTGTGTGTGTGTGTGTTTGTGTGTGTGTGTGTCACCTTCTGGAATGGGCTGTGGCTGTGGCTGGTCATGGTTTCGTGGCAGATCTATAGCAGGTGAGGCTGCAGAGGGCAGTTTGTCCCCAGGGGGCGCAGGAGAGCCGCTCTTGCTGGTGGAGACACTGGGGGCCAGAAGGGGGCTGGCGCTGCCCTCAGTGAGTGGGCAAAGGGGCATAGGGCTGTTGCACATGGGCAGGTTGGGGCTGATCACCCCCCCTGACCATCCACACATGGGCAAAGGCAGCAGAGCACCACCGGGTTTTACCTACAGGCAGAGGGAGATGTTCAGCCTATCACTAAAGAAAATAATTACACAAACCCCTGCACTGAATCAGCACCTGTAATTACATACAGAACAAATGCTCATGCCACGTTAAAGTAAACCGTCAGTCTGATTCAGGTCCCAAAAACAAAAGCGCATGAGCCATTGTTCATTGACTCAGTACGGCAGTAGAGGAGAGAGAAGTACAGATGTGGGTGCAAATTTTGGACTCCAAGTCCCAGAATGCAAAGCAGCTATACGACGTCGGGAACAGGGTGTACAGACGCAGAGGGAGCGAGCCGGGCAGACTGAAGGACTAAAGCGCTGCTGCATTGCTTTCACTCATTAGGTAAATGTGGATTGAAAGCTAAATCCTACGCTATCGCTATCAGAATTGTAGTTGAACGGAATTGTGGGCGATGCAGGAAATTTCATTCTATACGCATATAGATATACACGAAGGCCGATTACCTGCAGAGGGGAGACGGTGAGGTTTCCCAGGCCGTCGTGAGCAGCGTTGAGGGGGCTGCTGGAGGCAGACGGAGGTTGGAGGTGCTGGTGAGGGGAGCAGGATGGAGCTGGAGGACTCCTGGGCCTGATGTTGTTGGGCTGAGCTGAGGAGCGCAGAGGGGCGGTGGGCTGGACGACGGAAGAGTCGTCGCATGGAGAACGGGGCAGGAGGCTGAACCAATGGCCGCTGCGCTCTGTTAAAACGCGTAGGAGCTGATCGTTAGCCAGGAGGTGCTGATGGTGCTGTAGGGACAGAGGAACACTGAACTGTAGAGGAGGAGCACCAAACTGAGCGAGCAGAGGTATGGAGTCCGCAGGAGTGCCGCACAGTACGATAGGCTTGGAGGTAGAATGAGTTGGAGATGATGCTGATGTGGTTGCCGCGGCGACAGTCGTCGTGCTGCTGTCAGGAGGACAGCACAGGGACATGAGGTCAGCAGGTGGGTTCGGGGGCTCCTTGAGAGGACAGGAGGCGGAGTCTAACGGCTGCGCGTCCTTCTCCTGGAGCTTGTTTGGCGGCGAGCAGGGCTTCTCATCTTCCTGTTTCACTTCCTTCTCAGCGTGCTGCTCTTCCTCCTGCTTCACCTGAGCCTGCGCCTGCACCTCTGGCTGCTGCTGCGCCACCTCTGCCTGCGCCTCCTCCTCCTCCTCCTCCTCCTCCTCCTCCTCGTCTTCCTGTGGCTCCTCCTTGATCCTCACCGGCTCAAAGTTGCGGAGCCTCTCTCGCTCCTTCTCCAGCTCCTCGGGACCTGTGAAGAGACGCGCGTGTGTACGCGTCGGCCGACCTTCAGTCATGCATGCTTTAGTGATTCCTGTATAACACCACACGCTACGTTAAACAAAATGGCAGAAAATTCTGCCCGTTCCGACTACATACATACATAGACAGTCGAGTGCAAAAAGTTTGCACCCCCCTGGTTTATGGCTGACAGCAATGTTCCTCAGTGTTACAACATGCAGCCTAAATATAACAGCGACTGTGTTTAAGTCTGCTGCGCTGTTGTCTTTATTAGCATCATCAATAACATGCTTAAGTTAATTCAACTTTCCCTTGTTAAGGTGTCTAATGACTTCAACAGTCAAGTCGTTTACCTAAAGTGGTATTTAAGGCATTAAAACTCTTGAGCAGTCTGCATTGAGGTCAAGTTAAGAGTAAATGAGAATCAGGAAAAGAGCTTTAGACTGAAAATAGAAATAATGATGCAGGGAAAAAAAACCTCTCGAAGAGATCTTACGGGTAATACAAGGGTTCGACTCACATAACTGATTTACTTATTACACAACATACATTACACTACATAAGTACTGATCTAGTATGAATTGTGCGTGTGTGTGTGTGTGTGTGTGTGCACGGGTACCTTCCCCGCTCTCCACTCCCTCGATGAAGACCCCTCCGCACTGCGGGAGAACCCAATAGCGGCGGCGGTAGCGGTCCTGACCGTAGCTCATGGATCGCAAAGCGTGAGACGATTCGAACAGCTTCCGTCTGATCAGATTCTGCTGCTGCACTCGGACAAACGCACAAAAAAAAAAAAAGTGTGTGTGTGAGCACGAGTTTGTGCGGGTGTTTGTTTAATACGGAGTGCATGTGCGTGTGTTTACCTTCGATAATTTGTCGATCTGTTTCTCTAGCTCTTCCACACTCGTAGCTTGATCTCCTTCATCCTAAATCACACACACACACACACAAAATATCCAAACATGATCACAGAAACGACAGGTTGGGAATATTGTGTGTTTATCCGTTGTTGAGTTCCTCAACTCTCACCTCGTCGCACGTCTCCGCTTTCTTCGCCTTCTTCACCTCTTCTTCGTCGTCCTCGTCCTCGTCATCTACAGCCTCGTCGCTGTCCTCGTCTTCGTCCTCGTCGTCATCGCTGTCGCCTGCCTTTCTCTTGCGCTTGTGACCTGCGCTTGGCGTGCCCGTGGCGTGATGCTCGTCCGCTCCGGCGGCTTCGCGCTTCCCCGTGCGCTTCGCGTGAATGTTCTTCAACCTGCACACAAAATCGAAAACAGTTCAGAGGAAAAATAATGCATCAAAAAGCACCTAATGTCTAAAACCAATAGCACTATTTATACTTACAGGAACAAATATAAGGAGAAATATCGGATACACCTGCCTTTAGTTAGATAGAAAACACTCACTTTTTGAGCTTTCCCTCCACGATACACTCGTCTTTCCTCAGTACGTTCATATGGTCCAGGTTCTTATCAATCTCACTGGGCAGAGAGAGAGAGCGAGAGAGCGAGAGAGAGAGAGAGAGGTCTCAGTTACATAATAAGACACCTGTATGATATTTGTAGGAATGCTAAACCATGCTGAGTAGTCTGCGCTGTCACTCTCTGTAGCACACCAAACGCAAAGGTGCCATTAATAATGAATCGTCCCGGACCCAAACCTCTCTCCTAACCTCCTTACACGCTCTCATTTCTGGATGAATATTTAAAGAAGTGCTACAAATCTAAGCAGGTGGTTATCGGCCTGCTCCAGCCCACAGCCGTACCTCACCACGCTCTTGCTGCAGGCCACCTCGTTGACCAGGAATGCGAGCACCAAGGCTTTCTGCGTGGGTGTGTGTGCTTGGAAGGCTTTGGTCTTCAGGCTCAGGGTCATGTCGGACAGCTCGGACTGAGAGCAGTGCGCCTCCATGTACTGCTGCAGCACCTCCGACACGTTGTCCCGGTTCAGACCCACGTTGGTCAGGTGATCACCCAGGATGGACTTGGCCTGTGGAGAACGAGCGCTTTTAACACAAGAAGGCTGCTACACGTATCCCACGCTTGTCTGGAGTGTCCTAACCCTGGGAACTACAAACGTGTCTGCTGGACGTGATGCAAATATAAAAGGTTATAAAGTATGTCATGTCCTTCCTTCAAAAATAAATATTTAAGAGCAACTGCTTTTATTAGAAAACACCTGACATACCCAGACTCACTGCTGATTATTTTCCTATAACAGAATGCACCGCTGGGTTTTAGTTCTTACTTATGAGATTTGACAAAAAAAAACAAAAAACAGTGGACAGAAATGTTGCTTCAACTAAGAATACAAACCCACTACGTCAGAGAAAACTGACCGCATTAATAACGCAATATGTGTTTTTATGCAACATGAAAGCAGCAAATGCTTTTTAATAATAATAATAATAATAATAATAATAATAATAATGATGGTTAACTATTGATTAAAGTTGCTATTTTGTATATACTGCAAATTAGTATAAATGGATTGCCACTATTCATGATATAATATTATAAATATTTTTGATATTGAACGTATGTGTATGTGTGTGTGTGTGTGTGCGTGTGTGTGTGTGTGCGTGTGTGTGTCTCTCTCTCTCACCCTGTGCCCTGGAGGCAGTCCGGGGTCGCACACAGCTGAGGAGAGCAACCGCACCAGCAGATCCTGCACCTGACCCATGCTGTTGCCCAGGTTGAGGAGACCCTCCTGCAGCACGCCCAGCGTGGGAACCTCACTCTGCTCCATGCCCAAAACCTTCCCAAAGCTGCGCAGGAACTGCACCACCATCAGGCAGTCGGAGAACACCTGCCCCGGCAGCACCAGACCCCCGATACGAGAGCACTCCGGCAGAGGCTGTGTGTGTGTGTGAGAGAGAGGGGGGGGGACAGAGAGAGAGAGAGAGA
>JAQQZU010000036.1:28331533-28345692 GCA_030068025.1 Parauchenoglanis punctatus | reverse complement strand
AGCGAGAGAGAGAGAGAGAGAGACAGAGAGAGACAGAGAGAGCGAGCGAGAGAGAGAGAGAGAGAGAGACATTGAGAGACAGAGCGAGCGAGAGAGAGAGAGAGAGAGAGAGAGAGAGAGAGAGAGAGAGAGAGATGAGTGCCAATGTTTCCGTATCTTTAGAATAGACTGAGGATGACAAACATATTTATTTTACACCACAGACACTGTGTCGGGTTTCACAAAGGTTCTATATTACAAAAGAGTTAAATGCGGAGTGCTAAAAACGTTCTCTAATATCAGGAACAAATTTACAGTAATTAATAAATCGATCAATAAATCTTCTTCGTCTTCTTATTAATTATAACTCTATGGACTTTTAAAGCGCTACGTAAATCGCCCCGAACTCATTCCGCATGTTTAGGGGTGCACGTCGCGCCCTGCTTGGTCTTCTCCGGGACCCGGACTTGTTATATTTATATCTAATCCTCGCTGGCGTGAAAATAGGGTGCAAAATTACGCCTCAGCCAGGAGCTTTCTAACTCATCTGTAAGTACTTTTGTAAAGCACCCTTTACTCGGGCAGCGTTTCAGAACAAGCACGTGACGAATGTCTGCAGATCCGGCAGATCTCTCCCGGTGCTCTCACTCCGAGTCACACACCGTGGCCCGGACCGTGCTGCGCTCTGATGCTGCGCTCTGATGCTGCGCTACGATACGGCCACACGGTGTCAGCGTTCCTATCTGTCACCTTCCTGCTTCTGAAAGGTGTAACTGATGACCTAATGCTGTTACAGACAGTACGTAAGCCTTAAGTAGCGCTTTTTTCCCCTCCCTCCTGACTGAGTCTCCAGGAAAACATGAACCTGATAGCTCTGTTTTAAAAGCCTGGGTTTGAGAGAATTTCTGGGAAACTGAATCACCGCAGTAAAAAAAAAAAGAAAGAAAAAAAAAAAAGAAAACAAAATAAACGAGCATGACTCATTAAGGCTTAATTGATGATGATGGGGTATTGGAGCAATTGCTCATGATTTATATACTCTAACAGCTTCAGGGTACTTAGGGTACTTAACCCTCCTGTTGTGGATGTGACATCGATATTACAGAAACACAACAGTATTTTAAAGCAGGAGAAATACACATGATCAATTTTAGCCTAGCATTTATATTTATGGAAATGGACTGCTCAGGGAGTAGCAGGTGTGTGTGTGTGTGTGTATACATTAGACACTAAAAGCACTAAAAGCACTACAATCGTGTGTGTAGCTATCTTCCGGCCTTTGTAATAGGTATAATCCCTAATGGAGAGTCATAAATTGAAAGCGTTTTGACCGAAACCTCTCCACTGGAACGTTCGGAAGGGGCGGAGCCTGACGGCCGGCTGCAACAAAGTGAAAAGACGGAGCTGGGAGTCATCCTGTTTTTTTCCTCATGACTGTCTGAAATGTGCCGAACACCCGTGAAGTGAGACGTGGAAAGTACGAACCATTTTAAGCATGATTACGAACGCCGCCCGGGAAGCGGACCGATTCCAATTGGTCGGAAGGTGCTGATTAACGGCCTAGGCGCGCGCTATCGTTTCCATAGTGACAGCTCGTTCGCAGGGATGTGTGAGGACCTAGCCGTGTGTTGAACAGCGTCGGCGTTTTGTACGTTTGCGTTCCCTGGCGTCTCCGGGACGGAGGAGTTCACGTGTTTCGAGCGGAACCTGGGAAAGTATGACTGTTTATAGCTGCTATAATGGACCTGTTAATGTAACGATAAATGGATAAAAAAGGAATTAATAAATAAAAAGAACGATGATAGCTGTGGTATAAGAGGAGTAAAACACTTCAGGGGGTGCTATTAGAGGAAACCAATTAACGCTGGGATGGAAAGTGTAACTCCGCATCGTTGTTGATTAATTTCATGCCCCCAAGATGTTTTATTGTTTAGTTAGAACTTTCAGCTTTGGATGTCAGGGCTTCGTGTGTGTGTGTGTGTGTGTGTGTGTGTTTACCTTGTGATCAGTTAAGCACATGTCCTCGTTGGGCTTCTTCATCTCTCGCAGCATTTCCAGTTCGAGGCGGCGCAGCTCCAGCTTGCGCTCCTTGTTGAGGCGCTTCTCGTCCCGTTTCTCCTGCTTGAGGCGCTCACGCTCCTGAGACAGGAAACGAGAAAGAGCGAGAGAGGTGGAGGTGAAGTCGAGACGGAGGCCCGGCCAAACCTGCGTTAAGGGGGATGAATGCATGTCGAATGTTGGAGAAACCGGTTGCGTACCTCGGCTTTTTTGCGGGCTTCCACGGCCTTCATCAGCATCACGTGCTGCCTCCTCCTCTCCCTCTCCTGCAAGCAGAGAAACGGCGCAATCGTCATTTTGCGAAGTGGGGGAAGAAACAGAGAAGAGTGCAAGAGAGGAAACAGAGGAGATCGAGCAGAGACGAGACGACAGTGATCAGCGTGGTGTAGCATGTTGCACAGATCGAGGGAGAGACAGCCATACGCGCGCACACACACACACACACACACACACTCATTCATTCACAATGCCATGGCCAGGATGGGGTTTACAGTCATGTGAACGTGTGTTACAGAACAGCGATACGCAACACAAAAGGAGAAGCGACAGGTGTTGGTGAGCGGGTCAGACAGGGGAAGCAGTCAGTGCATCTGGAGTTAGCGTAGCGCTAATTTAGCAGCTCGACAGCTTTTTTGTTCTGTTTTGGGGGAAAGCCAGTGGAGCGTTAGCTTGCTGTTAGCTTACTGCTACCTCGTTTCAGCTCTACAGATCCTCAAACAGAGCCAGTTATTATCATTATCATTACAAATACAGTTCATTATCATTATTAGAATACTCTCATATCTGACCCCAGGATGGAGAGGAACGTGCAGAGATGTTCTCGGGGTGTAACGGTGGCGGTTCTCGGACGGGGGAGGGAGGGGTCCAGGACGAGGCCGGAGGGGCTCCGGGAGTCCTGGTGTTCACGTCCGCCTCGGTGGAGTTCAGGAAAATAGTAGATTTGATCATTTTCACTTTCACGTGAGGAAATGTCTAACGGCGGAATGTTTGCTTCCTGCCGAGCGCTCGATTCTGATTGGCCGGAAGACTCCGTTCGGCGGTGATGCGTTTTCTCTACAGTAACAGTGTACATCGATACGTTTCTTCTAATGCATCATGGTTTCTACGGTAACTGCGAGGAGAAGGAGTGTCCGGTGCCGGGGTGAAGCTGTAACTACGTTTCCTGCCATCTTCAGGACAGATGTTTACGCTTTTGCGGTTTCTCGGTCACATGACAAGCTGCGTTTTGTCCTTTTGTTTGCTGGTGAGTCCGCTAAGTGAGAACAGGAACTAACCTGTTGAAGGGAGGTTTCGCAACATTAGCCGTACCTATAAACGGATAAAATTATTTTCCGATAACTGCGCGACGCTTCGGATGCTAATATCAGGGCCGAACGGGATCCGAGACAAGCTGGTCGGTTCGCTATGGGAAAGCGTCTTCACTAGCAGTTTATATCTATTACGCTAGCAACCCGGTTCTTGATCAGTGCGCTGTTTCAACTACAGTCTAGAACCGGCTCTGCACTTTAACCTTCGACATCCGGAGTACAGACGCCGAGCACTAACACTAGATCTGGGTCGAGACTCCAGCCCCCACACACACGCACACACACACACACAGTCATTAGCCACAACCATGAGCGGGACCGTACAGATGCTGTGTACACATGGTATGTGGATGTGCAAAACATAAAAACAAAAAAAACGAATAGCTTGGTTACAGCACTCACTTTTGATCAATGGAAGTGGATACTCGCCAAGCATTTCACAAACACACACACACGCAGAGCGTGTTGCATTAGAGCCAGAACTCTTTCACATTTCACACACACACACACACACACACGGATGTGGACGATGCACTTGTGTTTTTTTCTTTCTTTTCTCTTTCTTTGTCTTTATGCCGCCGGAAAAAGCCATGCAGAGGAAAATGTAGTATGACAGCAGCCAGTGCTACACTTATAAAAATGAAACAAACAAATAAATGAAAAGAAAACAAGAAAGTGCCGCTATGACAACCATATCACAACCATGTTTCACGATGCGAGTGTTAGATGTACAGAAGATTAAACATACCCATACCATATCTAGTCTATGCCTCTCCAACTCCTGAGAGAGAGAGTTGGCACAGTATTATAAGACAGGAAGGAAAAAAAGAAACAAAAAACAGAATTGTGCTTTAAACAAAAGAAGACCCCCCCCCAAAAAAGGAGAGGTTTGAGGTTTGAGCCCCACTCCCAAAAGCATGAACATTAACCAGAGAGAAATACCAAAAGCTTCAGACAACACTGTGTGAGATACAGCATCTGGCCAAACATCTGCACGCATTTAACCAGAAATATAAAAACTAAATTAACTTAAAGTACCCCTTGTTAATAATAATAATAATAATAATAACAATAATAATAATAATAATCTACAAACATTTCTACACAATTTAGCATGTATGAATATGTCCCCCCACCATGTCCTCCAATCAGATCATCAATATTAGCTAAATTAGCAAAATGTTACCATAACAACCAGGACTCGTCAGTTTATCAATAAATGTTAGCTAAATTACCCAGATCATCATCATCATCATCGTCATCATCATCTTTAATGACTGGTCCAAAGGTGTGACGCTTATGTAGTGACATCACAAGTTCAGCTAGTACTTAGCCCCGCCCCTGAATCTGTTTTACACACTACAGCTATTTCTGTACAGAGTTCAGGGGTACTTTAAGTACGCAATTGTTCTGTAAACAATAAAAACTACTACTATAATAATAAGAATAATAATAGTGTTAATGTGCATGTGTGTGGTACAAACCTGGTGCTTTAGTATAACAGCTTGCTGCCGTCTCATCTCTCTCTCCTACACACACACACACACACACACACACACACACACACACAGAACTTATGAAAAAGCAACACAAACAGTGAAAAGCAAAAACAAAATGCAAATGTTGTTTTGTTTTTTTTTTTAGCATCTTATACATTTCTTCTGGAGAAGATTTTCAGACTTGCAGGAAAAACTGCAAGTGAAACGCGGTGTATTATTTAATGTCTTACTTTCTTTACTGACACACAAACAATTTCTGAAACAACAGATTCTGTGCTGGAAAAGTAACGCTCTCTCTCTCCCTCTCTCTCTCTCTCTCTCTCTCTCTCTCTCTGGTCATGCCACGTCTGCAGCTCAGCTATGCGGAAGAGGGCGGAGAGCGCTTTCTCCCGAGTCTGTTCGCTGGTTGTTTCAAACCTCGCACATATAAGCAGCGCATATCCAGGTTGCTGACTGGGAGTGACTAGCTTCTGTTACATGTTAGCTATGTTAGCATTGTTCTCCCAGTCATGTGGTCTCTCCTCAGCCATTCAGAGCGCGTGAGCGTCCTGTAGAGACGAATCACGGAGGGTCACGATGATGTGACGGCGTCCAGCAGAGGCGCGGAGTCCGTTCTGGATCTCCGGCCCTGAGGTTAGGCCATCGAAACGCAGACACACTGACCTTTAAACGCTTTTCCGCCTCCAAGATTTTGGCGTTGGCAGCCTCCTCGCGCTTTTTCCGCTTTGCCTGCCGATACAAAACACGTCCAGGTCACACAGTGAGAAGCGAGAAAGGCCCGAAGTAAAACACGGCATCGCGACAGCTGCCTTGTTTACGCGCCGTCGTGATCGATGTGTGCGGAAAGTGAGAAAAGATCCTCACTTAATAAGAGCACAACAACCTACAGTGGATGGTGTGTGTGTGTGTGTGTGTGTGTGTGTGTGTGTGTGTGTTTGCCGCTTGCTATTCACTACATGGCATTTGGAGGCTGTGCTAATCGGAGAGTTACGCAACACCGAGTCAGTGATTGAGAACCTTTGCGACGAGTACGTCAGATCTTGTCAGAATCAGCCCAGGGATCTTTGAAATTATTCAATATCCCTCCTGGTTCTGACAAACGGCGGCGGGAGGGAGGGAGGAGGAAAAGAAACAAACAAAACAAAAAAACGAGCGTCTGAGAATTAGCTGGAAATTTCAATGTGTAATTACAAACAGAAGAAATCCCGTTCGGAATGGTTTGCCAACCGTGTCAGCCCCAATTTGATTTCGCTCTGCTAAAACACTTTTCAGGCTTCTATAATTGGGTGCGAAAAGTAAACATTGGGGTTTTTTTTTTCCCTTCTACTTATGCAAGACCTGTTATTGTTAGCGTGAAAAAAAAAATCTTTTATGTCTAATTTAACCGTGCTCTGAGAAACAGGAGGCGGCGAATTTAATATTCAAAAACTGTCCACCAAAACCAATTTAGCGATAGTCTGGAGAGGGAAAAAAATATGCAGGAGTCATAACCCCTAAAATGCTAGAGAGCAATTCTGGCGTGGCGTGTGCTCCATGTTAAACAGACGCTGAGTGTGTGGTGGCAGTGTGTATTTGCAGAATGTTAAGCTTATTTCGACTCTATCTCTCGGCTTTTCTTTTTTTTTTCCCCCCAGAGTCAGTCCATACCTCGAGAATCTGCTGCGCGCGGAGCTCCTTCTCCATCCGGATTTGCTGAATGCGCTTTATCTTTTCCTGCTCGGACAGAAGGAGAGAGGGTGTGTGTTAATTGAAAGCGCCGCTGTGCATTTAAACGAAGCTGCAAATGGCAGGATTAGCAAAACTCGGGGAGGTTAGTGCAGAGTGGAGGACGCGACTCTGTCAGTCACCGGCAGGAACGCTGAAGACAACAAAGTTTCCAGGAACTCAGTTAACTTCTTACTCCTACTTCTATGTGAGTGTATATGTGCTATAAAGAGAATAAGGCCTAGGGAACAGGGAACATCGGGGAATATTCCCGGCATATTCCGGGCGCTCCGATGACACGCTTACCTGCTGTTTGAGAATCTTGATTTGCTCCTTCTGTTTCCTCCTCTCCTCTGCGGCCATGATGGCTGAAACAAACAAAAAACAACCAAAACAATGCTTTCTCGTGTGAAAACATTTTTCGCACACAACTCTTTTTGGAATTATCGGCACCCTTTAAAATGCAGTGCAATTTGTTTCGACGTACGGAGATGCCGTATAGTTTTATTTTAAAAGCAAGACGTAAACAAACGAGTGGTACTTGAGGAGTATTTTTAAGTAGGATTTTAAGGTTGGTACTGTTACATTACAAACCGCCAAGCATGTGGTTTTGAAAATATTGGCGCCCCATTCCACCCATCTTAATGTTTTGGTGAAAAGAACAGCACCGGGTCAGCTCATCTAAAGATACAAGCGGTCAATGAATTTGCCAGAAATGTTTTTGAGAAATATAGAACGTCCTTTCTTCCGGCTCGCTCACCTACCTATTTATTGTAATTATTTTAGAGTAAAGTTTAGTCATTTCTCTAATCATGCCAACAGGGAAAATTCAAGTTATCATGTTACGAGTGCCAATACTTTAGCCCTATAGGTATTTGAGGGGGTACCTTGCTGTTTGCGAGCTTCTTTAGCTGCTCGGGCAAGCGCCTGCTTCTCCAGCTTCCTCATCAGCTTCATCTGAGCAGCCTGCCGGGCGATTTCTGAAAGGCACAGAACAGGCAGGTCGTTAAAGGCTCAGCGTTCTGATCGGTGGAGGTGCCGGGTAGGTGGAGGTGGTGTTAGGGTTACCCTGAGCCTCCAGTTTGCGGAGCAGCTTGGCCTCAGAGGGGCTGGGGAACTCCGTGTGGCCCACGTTGGGCGGACGACCCTTCCTGCGGCGCGAGCCGGAGCCCTCGCTGTCGCCAGCTGCGTGCTGGCGCTCGGAGTTGGGCGGCCGACCCCTGCGGCCCTCCATGGCTCTGATGCGCGGTATGACCTCGTCCTCGCTCAGCGGGCACCACTGCAGACCCTGAGGGGGCGTGACACGGGCAAAGCGACCGATCAGATCAGGAGGTCGCAGCTTTGTGTTTGCTTCATAACATGACACCGCCGTTAATATTAAGCTAGGAGTACAGACTAGTGAACTTACAACATGTAAAGATATTAGTGCAAAAAAAATAAATAAATAAATAAAGAGAGAGAGAGAGAGAGAGAGAGATAACTCAATCAGCAATTGAATAAATTCTTTAATGAAAATAATAAATCTTAGACGTAACCCAACACATAAAACAGAAACAGAAACAGAACACCCTGTGGAGGTAATGAAAGCTGATTATTGCATGGCTTCCTACAGCAGAACATAAGGGGAGGACTTTTATTCCATATAACGGGGCGCAAATCGAAATCCTTGCCCTCTTGATTCAAGATGAAAGTGATAGAAAAAGAGAGAGCGTGAGGTGGGGGGGGGAATGAAAGAAAACACAAACAAAAATAAATAAATAAAATAAAGGAAAAAAAGAGAGAGAGAGAGAGAGAGAGAGAGAGAGAGAGAGAGAGAGAGAGAGATGAAAGGCATTCACCTGGGGTCCTTCTCTGGCTTCATAGAAGTCACCAACCCTTATTTTTGCACTGAAGCTAAAATTATCGCGTGTGATGTCAGTTATTCCGTATCTGGATAGATACTACAGAAGAGAGAATAATAATGACGTTTGGTGAGACAGAGAGCCATCAGGAAGTGTAGTAGCACACTGAAAGCTGGGCACTACACAGCAAAGCTAAACTACACAGGGGGGACAAGGAGGGAGGCTGGAGCAGCGGGGAAGCTACTGGAAGGTTTGCTTTTATTACATTTCGGGTTTCCTGAGGGATTTGTGGGTACTAAAAGCGAGTGCGGGAGGGGTCAGAGGTCGGAGGTTACCTTCACGACGTCGGGGTACTGCCGCAGCCGCTTGCCGCAGGGCGCGTAATACGCGACGTCTCCTTGGAGACGACCTCCGCCGGATTTGATCCTGGTCTCTCTCCGCCACCTAGAGCATGGACGACAGAGCGGCTGTCAGCTCGAGTGTGATGGTGACAAAAAGTAAACGCAATTTGAGGAAATTATATGTATGAGAAAGACAGAGAGACAGACAGAGAGAGAGAGAGAGAGAGAGAGACGTGTTTGAGTCACGCTGTTACACATACCCCATTTCTAAAGGAGTCTTTAGATCATCCTCGTTCATCACACGCTTCCTCTTTCCAGATCCTACAACACAAGAGAGAGAGAGAGAGAGAGAGAGAGAGAGAGAGAGAGAGCGAGAGAGAGAGAGAGAGAGAGAGAGAGTCTCAGACTAAAACACACTCAGACATACACACATGCAGGTTTCTTTTACTATCCTTGTGAGGACCTTCTAGTTAATTATTAATGCTATGAAACAAATTTGACTTTTAACATTTTTTTTTTTAGTCTTTCAAATAAAAGAGTAAATTTCGTGAAAGCAGTTTTCCGCACGGGGAATGTGCGCACAAGGTCAAAACCGTCTGGTATTCCCATGTCCCCACTACGGCATAAAAACACATGCGCGCACACACGCACACACACACACACGCACGCGGAAATCCCGAGCAGCAAAGTGAACAGCTTGGAGATGAGACTTGCAGTCAATATGGCGTTCACACCATTAGCTTTTCACCGTCCTGAAAGCTTCCGCCTTTGACATCGAGTCATCACGTTCCTCAAAGCCAGAGCAAACACGCTCCCGACACACGCGCGCACACGCACACGCACACGCACAGTGTAGGAGTGAGAGAGCAACAAGTGCTCCTCCTGCTGTTGAAACTCGGCCAAGAACAAACCCACGGGTTTGACATGTTTGTTGGATTTCGGAGTATTTTGTTTAACGAATCTCCCTGGGAAAAAAAAAAAAAGCCGGAGTCAGCCAAACAGCCATAATGAGTGTGTAAACCCGAGCCAACAGGTTCAACCCAACATGGCTCAGAGGTTACCGTAAACTACACACACAACCGCGCGCACACAGTCCTCATTAGCTACCGCGTTTACTGTATCGGCCGGCTCTCGCGCGCAGGGGAGATAACGAAATCAAGAAGGAAATGTGTTCATTTTGAGGGAAAATAAATAAACCGAAGCATCACAGATGGCTACAACTACAATTTACCCTTCTATAAATAGAGCACGTCAGCGGAACGTGACGGCGCGATTGCAAAAACGCCCCATTCGCACTTTTTTTTTTTTTTTTAAACCATTACACTTTTCATTTCCACTCCCGAGTTTCCCGGCGGTTACCTGGAGAGGCGCCGACGGAATACGATGAGGAAGGCGAGCTGTGATAGGTCAAGGCACCGGAGCCGCTCAGGATGGGGGGCATGGCCAAGCCGGAGGGCTTAATGACTTGCAGGTTTAGCGGCGAGCAGTCAGGCAGGCTGTAATTGGCGGAGACCGAGGCGAGCAGGGGCAGGTTTTTGCCGAGCTTCAAAGGCGTCCTCTCGCCGTCAGTCTCCGTCTCCGTCGTGTCCCTGTTCTTCCTCGCCGAGCCGTTCAGCTCGCTGTCCGAGTTACTGTCTGACTCTGAGAGACAAAAAACAAAACAGGTGTGTAAAAGATAAGCATCAGAAGCACAGGTGATTCTACGACGCTTCATTCCTTTTGTTTATTTTCCTCAATTTGCATTTACTCGTTGATCATTTTTGCTTTCTTACCCTACATTGGCATGTGGCTTGTGGGCGTGGCCACAGAAGCAGTAGTAGCTAAGTATTATTATTTATGATTACTATTATTATTCCGGTAGCTGCGGATTACTCTACTAGCTACACGCGCTCGCCAGACGCACCAATGAGCTCTGCTACTTCCTTCCAAGTTGTTTTATTTTATTTTCTAATATCTCTGTACACATTTAATGATGGGTCGTCTGCGACAGCAGAAGATAAAACCATGGTTAGGAGTTAATAATTGCAGGTAGGCGGTAAAGTGGGAACCGTAGGAATCACCTGAGCCAAACGGATTTTTCGTTTTACATCTAATTCAGATGGAACCGAACGTAGAGTCTTTAAACATTGCTCCATGATCGTTTCCACAAACCTGAGAGACTGTCATCCTCATCCTCCTCGTCCTCCTCTTCGTCGTCCACATCGTCGTCCTCGTCGTCGTCGTCGTCCTCGCCCGACTCGTCCGAGTCCTTCTTGCCCGGAGTCTCCTGCTCTCCGCCTCCGTGGTGGAACTGGTCCACAAGGGACTTCACCAAGTGCTTCTGGGAAACATCCTTCCAGGCCTCCAGGGCTCTGGGCGTCTTGTTTTTGCGGGAGGCGCGGGGTCGCGCTGGCAGGGCGGAAGCGGGTACTAGGGCAGGCAGGGGGGCGGGTAAAGTTGCGGGCACGGACATGTCCTTCCTGCCGCCGGTGCTGAGGTTGACGGGCAGGTCGGAGCGAGGTTTGGTGGTGAGCGCTAGCGGGATTTCCTGCGTGGAGCTCTGGATGACGCCGTTGGTGTGGCCCAGGCCCAGGAGAGTCTGAGTGAGCATGAGGCTCGGCGACGCAACCACCACCTGAGCAGCCGGAGGCTTGGTGCGACCCGACGTGGATTTGGGACGGAGAATGGAAGAGGAGGAGGAGGAGGAAGAGGAGGATACGAGCCTGGAACTCTTCAAGGTCTTGTAAAGGTCCTGATGCTTCTTGAGCTGGAGTGGGAACTCGTGGTCGTGCGCAAGTAAAGACTGGATAAAAGAAAAACAGAAAGAGGGAGAAAAACAGACAGAGAGAGAGAGAGAGAGAGATTGGGATTAATGTAACACGAGAGGACACGGAGAAAGGGAGACAAAATAAAGCATTAAAAAAGGACTTGGGAGGAGCTGAAGGAAGGAAATGTGGTAATTGCTCTGGTTGTCATGTGGCACAGGCGCTGATGGCGAGTGTGTGTGGGGGGGGGGCACGATGGCGTGTGTGCTGTGACTCAGTTTGGCTCCTCGTCAGTTCTGGGAACAAAAGAGTCCGTAGCAGACGTCGCTCGCGGCGTCTCCGCCATTAAAGCGCCACTCGCCGCCGGGGGCGGAAAAAAAGCAGAGTAACACTCTCTCTACTGAGCACGGTTTACTCAATGGCTCTAGATTCTGTGGCGCTCGGGTTCCGTTTCCTGTCTCCCATCGGTAAACACGTGTTTGACATCTGAATGGTAATTTCAAATGAATGGAACCCGAAAGCGCAGGCCGATATTAGACTGTTCAGTACAATAATTGCACAATAAAAACCACTTTAGCCGATTACGATGAACGGGTATTAGCCTCTTCAGCAGTAATTCCATGCTTACAGAAGAATGGGTGGGAATAAATGCGTTTCTGCACTCATTTACTAAGAATCTAGGAGTAAGAAGTTGCGGAGTTAATTGCTTGTTGGCTTTTGGAGGAGCAATTTTTTTTATGAAGCCAACTGCGTTCGTTTACAAAACAGAATCACGCAGCAGGGAATCCAATGCTACAGATAAGCGCATGGAGAAGCGTAGCTTTTTCACCCTCACTCTCTCTCTCGCTCTGACCTTTTCAATGGGGCTGGTCAATACAGAGAGACGGACTCTGAATACCAACTGCGTCCTGAAACCTCCCGTCCAAAATTGGCTTTAGCGCTACACAGAGAAACTGCTCGAGCTCATTTGCTTTTCAGCGAAATGAAAAACAGAATGAAACGGAACAAAAAAATGAACGCATGATTAATGGACTTAATTCGATTCTCCTAAATATGGTTATAGAGTCTCGCTATCCATTAGCGCTGGTTTGTGTGCACGCCCACCTGTTTCAGTCTGTAGTTGGCGATGTGGGACAGCGAGCTCTCCAGACGCTTCCTGCTGCTCAGAGAGTCCATAGGCGGTGCCTGGGACTTGTAGGCGGAGCCCCGTGCTCTGGGGGAGGGGCTGAGAGGGGGCGGTTTAGGAGAAGATGACAGTGGGAGGGGTTTGGGAGGAGAAGGGACCGATAGCGGCTTAGGGGAGGAGCAGAGAGAAAGTGGGCGTGGCTGATGAGTGGCGATGGGCAGGGGTCGAGGAGAGGAGGAGCTGAGGTGCTGAGGGGAGGAGTCTTGCTGCGATTGGCCGATCAGAGCCAGCGGTTTGGCGTTAACGGCGAGGCCGGTCGCCTGGATGACGCTGGTGGGCTGTGCGTGTCTGTCTCTGGATTTGGAAACGAGTGCTGAGGACTGAGAGCGGGCGTCCGGAGGGGCATTGCCCTCCCGAAGGTCCCACGCTTCCGCCGCTCTGGAATGTTCCTTCTTACTCGGCCGCAGGTTCGCAGCCGCCGTCTGACGACAAAGCAGAGGAAAGAAAAGCCGGTCAGTCACGCGTTAGACTCGAGGCGAAGCGATTCACGTGTAAAAATCAGACGGCTCAAACCTTTGCTTTCTTTTTCTTCTGTCGTTCTTTTTCAGAGTCGGACTCGTCGCTGTCTTTACTCTGGTCGTCATCGTCGTCGTCGTCGTCCTCCTCCTCGCCGAGGTCGTCCAGGTCGCTGCTGCTGACTCCTTCGATGTCACTGTCCAAAGACGAACCTGATTCGCTGTCGCTCACGCCAGATCCCTCGGCCTGCTTCTTTCGCGCTTTCTACAGCAAACAACAAACACATCAGTGACGAAGTGAGGACTCCGATGCTCGGGGGGGAGTGCTGTGCCAACGACGTTACTATAGAAACGATAACCTTTTAGAACGAGTGCGCTGATATTAAACCTGTGATTTGAATTCCAGCCAAGAGTACGGTCAGAGCGGCAGAATCGCGAGATTACCAGCACCGAGGCTTATCGGTAACCTATCATGCTCGTCAGTACATGGGTTCGGTTTGAAATGAAATAATAATGTGATGTTGATCATGTGACTCAAAGGTGTGTTTCAGATGTAAAAAAGAAAAAAAAGAAAGGCATTAAAAACACGAGACAGCTGCTTCACAACATGAATCACACGCCGCACTCCTGTTAATGTGCATAACGAGACCCGCCTGGCATGATCTCAGATGTGATTAAGCAGGACTCTAGTGTAGCCGCGGCATAACAGCCGCACGTCATAAACTTTTACTGAGCCGATTGCAACGCGGAAACGCGCGGGATGTATTTATAATCGGATTCCTACTGCAATGGCAACAAGAACAAATGAAGACAAATAGCTCGATGTCATCAAAGAGTTTCTGTCTTTTAGCCAGGGGGACACATGTGGGGGGGACACAGTGGCGGGGGGTCTGGGGGCCGTCACCCAGAAATGTTGTAATGAATTAGACGCCATTTCCTGCATTCTGGTGTATTTCTAACACCTAATTTTACCTACAAAAGCCACTTAATTCAATGACTATTTTAGAGACTCAACAGTAAGTCCTCATTCAACTAGTCCATATTC
>JAQQZU010000036.1:28277704-28289733 GCA_030068025.1 Parauchenoglanis punctatus | reverse complement strand
ACACACACACACGCGCGCACACACTTCCTGTGTCCAGAGCCACACTGTCCTTCCCATCCATACAGAACACACAGCTGCCTCTATCTTTAGCATCCGGCACATCACACAGAGAAACCAGTCAGAGTGTGTGTGTGTGTGTGTGTGTGTGTGTGTGTGTGTGTGTGTGTGTGTAAAAGTGGAGAGATGAAAGGACTATCTATTCTCCTCTTACTCAAGCCATTACTGAGAACTGGAGCGAACATTAAATGTAACTACAAACGGATAAAAACTACACGTGGCTCTTTAAGGAAGAGAAATGTAGAGTGAAGTCGAGCTGCCGCTGCGGTGCGAGCGGAATAAAACACTTCAGGACATGCTGTTGGAGGAAAACGATCGACCCCATGCTGGTGACGGCGACTCGGCCGCACTCCGGCGGATTATCATACTGCGGCTCCGCTCGCGGCGGCCGTGGCCACGCCCCCTCATTAATATTTAAGAGCAGAAAAACAGAAAAGAGAAAAATGGCAAAGTGTTTTGTACACAAGTGTGTGTGTGTGTGTGTGTGTGTGTAAAACAGAGGGAAAAAAGAAAGAGAAGAAGAGAGGAGTGTGAGTGAGACGGAGAGGTGGGGCAGCGCACTCCGTCACTTACTGATGTGCTCTCTGTCCTCTCCTTTATCTCTCACTCCCTTCATCTCTATCATCTCTCTGTCATCTTTCTCTCTCTCCATCTTTCTTTATATTTTTTCCCCTCTCTCCGTCTGTCCCTCCCTCTCTTTCCATCTCACTCCCCATCCCTCTCTCTCTCCATCTCTCTTTCCATCTCTCTCTCCAGCGCTCTTTTTCTCTCCACCCTATTCCATCTCTCTCTGTTTGTGCTTCTCTATCTCTCTGCAGCTCTCTCTCCATATCTCTCTCTCTGCCTCTGTCCATCTTGCTCTCCATCTCTCCTCTCTCGCCACCCATCCCTGCCCATCTTTCCCTCAATTTCACTCTCTCCATCACTTCCCAGTCTTTTCTCCATCTCTCCTTCTCTCTCTCGGTGTATCTCGTCTTTCTCGTCTCCATCTGCCCCCCCTCTCCGTCTTTGTGCTGAGGTAATGACTCTCGCTGGGGATCTGGACATCCAGACTCAGCTCAGGCAGGCGTCCATTACACGTTTCTCTCTCACACACACACACACACACACACACACACACACACACAGAGCCAGGCATCCATTACACTTCTCAAACAACCTGTGTGTGTTTTGCCTCAAAGAACACAGATACACACAGACTTTATCCCACACACACACACACACACACACACACACACACACATCCTGCACAGCATCAGCAGTAAAACCAGGCTTCACTTCCATCATTCTTGCTCCAAATCTCCTCAGCAGGAAACACACACACACACACACACACACACAGAGCTGTCCTTGAAAGAGAGAGAGCAGCACTTCCCACATCTGTTCTTTTAGCCATCCTCCTTGAATATATATTTTTTGCGACACTCCACTTCCTCATTTCCTGCTCCTTCGCCACTTTGATTTTCAAGGTCGCGGTGGGCGGGGCTTCATTTTTTTTCCACCATGGCCTAAACGGGGAACTTGGGAGGAAGCGTGCACGATTACACACACACTCATGTGTGAGTGAGTTAAAGCTGGCCTGATCTTTGTTTTCCCTCACGGGGACTTGCACGGTGGACGCACGCATTAATTAATAAAAAAATAAATAAAAACCTGCACTGGTGTAAGAGGAATGAAATCCCTCAGGGCATGCTGTTATAGGAAAACAATCAACATGCAGGCGGTGATAGTGAAGTCGCCTCCGTTACACGGAAACAACCGGATAGGAACGATATTCTAAACAAAACAGAGGTGCCGGACAAGTGGGTGTGGCTTGACCATCGATGGGGGCGTTTCCAAATTTGCATATTCATAAACCCTGGATTTCATGACTGGAGTGAAGCCGCAGCAGCTTTTGTGTGCTTCTTAGATGAGAGTTTGTAAAGACGGCGATTCGTTCATTAACGTAGACGCAATTTTATGCTCTTCTGAACAGAAAGAGAGAGAAGAGGAGAGAAAGGAAAGGAAAGGAAGGAGAAAAAAAAAGAAAAAACACAGAAGACATCTGGAGGGGAAAGGAAGAGCGATTAGAAGAAGGGAAAAAAAAGAAAGAAAGAAAGCAATACCACATAGTTTCACTCTCTGGCTTTTAAATCTGGGAAAGGGCCGGCCTCACACAGGACGGGATATTTTAAGAAACTGAGAAGGGGGTGGGGGGGTTGGGGGGACGCGAGCGACGCTGTGGCGGTGGCTGTTTTCTCCGTTCTCCCCTCTGAGTCCTGAGAGAACGGCGCATCTGCTGAGGAAGGCTCCGCTCCGTAGAGATCAACTCCGACTCTCCTGCTTCAACTTTCAGACCTCCCTCTGGGCGTCTCGGCGTCCCCGATTCCTTTCTGCCTGCTTTTTCTGTCCATGAGAACCAGAAAACTGGCTGAGCGTGCGCTCCGGGTGACCGCCCCTCCCCCACCCGTCTAGAAATGCCGAATCATAACATGCAAGTTCGGACATCTTTAAACACATGATAAATGCTGAATTAAAGAAAAGAAGATCTGGAGAAAACCTGATTTAGATTCTTTTTTTTTTTTTTTTGGAAAATCGGATCGTTACAGTCAGCCGCGAGAGGAAGAACCAGGGTCGCTCGTTGTTTTTCTTTTATCGAGCGCTACAGCACGAGGACGCGGCCGAGAGAGGCAAGGAGAAAGGACAAAATGTCGCTCTGCGATGATGCCTCGCTCTTTCCTACAATTCTCAAAAGAAATCGATGCTCCGTCGGGGCCTCCATTACCATTATTGATTGGGGTACGGTGGCCGAGGTGGACAGGAGCGCGCGTGATGCGGCTTCGTTTCTCACAAGGAACACAAAGTTCTCAGAGAAAAAAAAATAAAAATATATATATATATATATATACACACACACACACACACAGAGAGATCACACCCACAGCCACACAATCATATTTCACACACCCGCATGAGAAAAATGCTATTAGAAGGAAGATAAAAAAAGACAAGAGCAAGAGAAAGTGCTGGAGGGAGGACGAGAGAGAGCGAGACAGAGAGAGAGAAAAGAAAAGAACTGTCCTTGTGTTTCTGTCATAACCACCAGGGAGCGGGACGTGGAAGCGGCTCGGCCTGGGTGACGCCGCGCTCCTCGCCTGCTGCCGCACCGCTCGCTGCCAGATTCCACAGCTTTAGAGGTGCTGAGTTCGAACAAATGCAAACGACGTCATCATTTTTTATTAAGCACCCGCCATACATCGAGCGTCACTCGACATTTATTCCCATTCTTTTTCCCCCAGATCTCGTCTCCGCCGTTCGAGTTCGGTCTGAATCGAGATTACGCCGCATTTCGCTCCGCGTAACGCGAGCAGACGTGTAACGGCCGTGTTATAATCTGGGGAGAACAGGAGTGAAGTTCGGCGCTGCTTCTTCGCTCATAGTCTTATCGGACGTCGGAAAGAAAATTAAAAAAAATACCTCGCCAGGAATTATAGATGACGTTTCAAAGACGATTCGGGGGGAAAGTCAGTGAGCTGCGTGACGTTATGATAAAAAATCTATCAAGCAGACAGCGTGTGTTGAAATGACTGGTGTGTGTGTGTGCATCCCATCGTATATGTAGACACGCCCATCGTATATCCTGTGTGAACAGACAACACACTAAACACACACACAGAAACCTAATCCTGTCCGAGTACTCACTTCTCAGCTTGCTCTGCTAATCCAGAGTATTTATATAGCGTTTATTTTATTCCGCATGACCACCGGAGTGTGTTGTGTGTATTTTGTGCGGGCATCACGGCGACGTACGTACGTCTCGATAGAACATGCAAATAATAAACAAACAGACGTCCTGGTGAGCAGGAGCCGCACAGCACCAGAGGAAGGAACGGCGCACGTCCATAAAAACAAACAAACAAACAAATAAATAAATAATCAGATCAAATCAAATGCAAGCGATAAAGCCGGTACTCACTGTGTGGGAGTGTCCTCAGCTCTGTAACATCACTGCTCTTCCACCTGAGAGCGAGCGAGCGAGAGAGAGAGAGAGAGAGAGAGAGAGAGAAACACAAACACACGCAGAGTTTTAGTCGAGTTTTGCTCATGTTAGATGATCACATGACCCGACGTGCCCGAGACAAAGGGAGTTAAATATACAGAGGCCTTTAGCCTGGAGGGAGTGATCTGGCAAAAACAAGTTTCAGCTTTGTGGTCAAACCGTGAAAACCCATGATGTTTGCACCCAGACCTTGTGGCTGGCATGGACTACACACACACACACACACACACATCTACATGCCCACACATGTGGGGCTAAACACACACACACACACACTCACACACACACACTCACACTCACTCCCAGTTCCATTTTTTTTCCTGTTAAACCTGTTGGAATTATAGTCAGCCTTTAAGTCTCCGGGTGTGTGGGATGAGTTTTCCTAGCGCACATGCCGAGAGAACCAGCCCTCTCCGGTTTTCTCACGGCCTTAACTCTCTCTCTCGCTCTCTCTCTGTCTGTTTGTGTGTGTGTTTATCACGCAATGTGTGTGTTTATCAGAGAACAGATACATTTTCCAATCTCCACAATCAGCATGAACCACAGAAACACACACACACACACATACAAACAGAAACAAAACACACACACACACACAAAAAAAAGGCAGAGCGCACACCCAAAACAGAAAACCCAAACCGCGGCCAAAGCGGCGTGCGCGCTCTGAGTCAGTTCCTCTTTCTTACACATAACGAGCTGGAAACTTTGGAGCTGGAAGTGTGTGAACTTTTGGAAACTGATGGGATTCATTGAGAGGGGGGCGGGGCTAAAAGCACTGCTTGTTGCTGATTGAACACACGCACACACACACACACACGCACACACACACACCGCTGCTGCACAGGACTGTTAATGCACTGGACCCTACTTTGGACCATTTTTCGTTCCCTTGAGCTCCGTGTGTGTGTGTGTGTGTGTGTGTGTGTGTGTGTGTGCACTCAAGCCCTTTTGCTATTTTCATCATCTTTGTGAAGAGCTTGCTCATTCAGACACCTGCAGCAAGCGACGCGTTTTAAAAATGAACACAATTTTTAAGAATGCGTGAGAAATGAAACCGGTTAAATATAAAGAAAAGCCCAGAGGCTGGAGGAAGTATTTCAGTTTCGGAGCGATGTCTGGCTTTGTGGTCAAACTGTGAAGATTATGATGTGGAGGAGAAGAAGAAAAAAACAAACCCTACACAACATGCTGCACTCACGTGTTTACGCTCATCATGGATCTACGCTTAAAGAAAAACCTCGAGCCTGAAAGAGGACCGCACGTGTGAAACGGACACCGAGGACACCCGTGGCATTGTTGGAGCCGATCCGCGACGGCGGCGACCATGATGACAGCTCTGACGCGGAGATAATGGCAGGCGCATCAGCCATGCCGATCATCCTAAACATGCTTAACGTACGCGCGCAGGGTCGATTACAGCGGCTCACGCCTTCTTCTTCTCTCCGTTTCCATCTCCACCGGAAAAGAGGGGCCTGACGGTACATTATTTATTTCTGTGGCCCGAGGGAAGGGAGTTGAGATGAAATGATGATGCTGTTGGCCAGAGGGCAAACAGTGCTCGCGCACGCGTGCGTACGTACGAGCGAAGAGCGAAGTCGGGTGATTCTTCAGGGAGGCTCGAGGCAGCCATCTTACCGAAGCCTTTGGAGAAAAACAGGCAAGTCCTGACAACTCGAGCGTCCCGGCGCAGGAAACCGAACCCCAAACAGCGGTGATTCATCTTCTCGTCAGATTATTTGGCTGCACAAAGCCTGCCGCTCCTCCGCTTCCTCTTTCTCTCAGCCTGGAGTGTGTCTCCTGGCCCGCAGGCCCGTCTCTTCTCACCTCAGCGGCGACTGAAAAGCGAAAATGTGCCTTTCTTGTTGGTTAAAGGAACCCGTACCGAGTTCTGTTTTGTTCCTGTTGATTCTTAGACCTATTATTGTCTTCTTTCATCGTTTAGTCATTAGGAGCCGGTGGCCGGAGGAGTGTGAGGAGAAAAGGGGGCCTTAAAAGAGGATCCAGCCATTTCTCATCTCTGTAAACACTTCCTCTAAAATGGCCACCAGATAATTAGCCCCATCTGAGAGCAGCTCCGGCCTCAGACGCCTGCTCTGCGGCTCATCACTCACACGCTAACAGGAGAGACGCGACACACGCACACACACACACACACACACGTCTCTCCCCCTCTTTCTTCTTCTCTTGTTCTCTTAAACACCCTCACCCTCACACCCTCACACACACACACACACACACACACGCACACACACACGCTGTCCTCGGCTGAATGAAGGATGAACGCGGTGCCACGGCGGCGATTTTCCTGCGCGGGTGTGGGAGAGGAGGCAGCACCCCGAGCTGGGCCGACGCGGCTGGATTAATATTCCGCTCGTTTCCGCGTCTTCACTTTCCCCCCCGCTCCACTTTGAAGTTCTGTGAAAATGAACACCAGATGCAAGCAGGGGAGGAGAGAAAGCAGGAGAAAGAGGATCCACAGCGGTGGCTCCACATGTGAGAGCCATTTGTACTTCGTTTCTTTTTTTTCCCCCCCTTTAAACAAAAAGCGCAAACACCGGCGTGGCCAGCCGCCTGCCTCTGCGCAACATCTGGAACGCGTTTCACGCACAAACCCGAATGTGAAACACATCACAGCAAACAAATAAACTAGATAATGAAGGACTCACTTAAGGTTTTCCGGCTGAGGGAACGAGCCTGGAAAGCTGGGCCTGGGAGCCACACACACACACACACACACACACACACACACACACACACACACACACACACTCACAAACACACTTACAGTTCAATCATCCTCAGCAACATATCCTTTCAATTACAGGAAAACCTCAGCGTTTTTCAACATCATCTCCGTCCTGCTGGATTCTGATTGGACAGAAGGTCAAATTTTCTGTAACGGCAGCTCTGTCAGTAGAAATTAAAGCGCTCGGGCTGACATGTTACCGTTTCTATAGCAACGGCCCACTCACAGGGACTCGTACGGTCGACTCTCCGGATAAACGGATTCGTGATACGTGGCGAGGTTTTCTCTCAGTAAGCGTTTGTTTAACGTTTATGGAAGTGGCAGAGGTAAGTTCTGGAAGTTTTCCCGAATCTTCAGGACGGAGGAGTTTACGCTTGTTGCGCTCTCGTGCTAACATGACAAGCTCCTGTACGCTAAAGATGCAATGGAGGCTTCAGTGTCAGGCTTCGTCGGGCCGGCGTGAGGAACAGCAGAGCTCCATGTGACCAAACAGGCCTTGAGATTTCACCGTGTGAAGGTCAACCCCGCTGCCTACGCAGCTGTCGTGCCTCACACACACACACACACACACACACACACACACACGCACACGCACACACACACGGGGGACTGAACCTTTTCGTCCGTCATCAAGGCGATCCACGCCTCCATCACCCTGTCAGTTACCATGGCGTAAAATCCCCCTCGTTTTAACAACGAGCGGTCTCGAGCTAAGACTGAATGCTGGGACGACGGCGTCCTCGGGGGCTGAACACGGACGCACAAGCCGCTGTGATCGATGACTGTTGGTTTTCCGAGCTCGTGCGCGTCGTCTGAAAGTATGGAAGCACTAATTCGAAAGGAAATCCAGCGTTTTCGCGTCGACGTGCAGGACCGCAGCTGGACGGCGATCAGACCTGAGCCGAGTGTTGGCATGCTGTAGGGCACGAGGTCACGACCCTTGGACGAAAGCGGGAAGCTCTCGGAACTCAGAATCACGTGGTTTCCTACCTCTGTGCGATCCTAGTCAAAGGTTTGCCGTTGATGCCTGTTTGGTTTTAGAAAGCCGCTATAGAGATAAAACTTATTATTATTTGTAATTATAATTGCACGCTGAACACAGCGTGATACACCTCACACTGTTGCGCTGAGTATCCGAGGGTGTTTTCACGCTTGGTCACTCACAGTTGATTCTGGAGGCGGGGCTAAAAAAAAAAAACCCACAGGTTTGCAACAACAATAATAAATCTTTTCCCAAAATCACAAAATTACGAACAGTAATTTGTATTACGTTTTGTATGGCTCATGTTCTTCAGCACAGGGCGGGAGCGGGCGGCTTCCGGGGATCAGGGATCGGCTCTCCGGGCCTTTCACGCTTCGGCGAGTGCCGCAGACTCGGCAAAAAACAGAAGTGTAAAAACGACCTGTGAAGAGGCTTGTGCTGTACCATCATGGTGTTGTGGCAGTTTTCCCGCCTGGCTGGCTCGCCAAAGCCGAGCCTTTTATTTTGGACGTTTTCACGATGCAGTGAGTTTCAGCTCTACAGAATCGTCTGATTGGTGTGGAATCTGACTCGAACTCTTTCCCAATCACTGTTCATCCATGACGTATATTTATTTAAAAAATGTAGAACGTTATTACTGTTAATACGGTTTACGGCTTAATAAAGCAATTTCTCTGAGGATTCCTCGTTTCATGGCCTTGTGGTCTTATCAGCCGCAACGTTAGCCGAAGAGCTGAGAATGAAACTAAGCAACATTCTACCCCGTGTGTGTTCTCACATGCCGTGCGCTTATTCACGGATGGGCTATTCTGGGAAAACCTACCGGGAACCGATTCGACTCGGAATCGGCTCGGGAAGTGACTCGAGTGTTGTGTTTTTGGGCTGTTACACGTCTAACGGAGCCGAGAGACGCGTTCTCATCCCTTTACAGTGCTCGATCAGTGGGCTTTTGTTTTGGTTTTGGTTTTAGTGTGAAACCAAACCAAACCAAACACAAACGAAGCAGAAGTATGGATTTCGCTCTGACTCAGACTGGACTACCGGCTGTGAGAGCGGCAGTAACGAACTGAACCACGGTTCCCTCAGACAGGAATCTTCAGCGCCTGTGATTTTTGGTGCATCAGTAGAGCGTTCGCTATTCTTGAAAACAACCTTAAAAAATGAAAAATCCGTCTGTGTTTTTAAATCCGTGGCTCAAACCGGAAGCATCGCCGTCTCAAACGGGATGATCGCAAGAAAGGGAGAAAGTGACCTTAGGATGGTGGTGAATACAAATGATTAATTATTTCTCAAACTCAAGGTTGGTTTACAAAGTGCCCAATTACAAAAGTATGAAAAATAAATGGCATGTTTGCTAATATGAAGAGCAGATTGAAACTAAAGGTCGGTGTTATTACGCTGAAAGGAAGAGGAGAGGAGGAATGGCAGGCGGTGCTGTGATTTTCTCTCTATTAAACGCATTAAGGTTCTGATGTGTTCCGCGTAAAGCTGCGCGGTATGTCACTCCGTGATCACTACAGCGACACTGGGCTTTACGGTTCTCGCAGAAGACAGGTGTAGGAAACAGTTGTTTAGAGTGGATTCGGTTTGGGTTCATAGTGCTCATAGCGATGTCCTTTTGGGGTTCTAAACTTTTTTGGTAACTTCTGCTGAGACGAAACCTAGTTTTGAGGTGTTGCTGCAGGAGAGAATGGAGGCGGCGTGACGGCGGTTGCTGCGAGGCAGTATTGAGCCGGAGCGCGGCGTGACGAGACTGTGACATGTGTCCTGAGTGAGTGATGGCTGGATGGATGGATAGACAGATAGATGCTCTCCTCCCCTGAGCAGGACGAGATGAGCTCCTGACGTTCCTGTTGCTCCTGCAGCACACTTCAATTAGCCTGTCCGTGCGAACCCGCAGCAGCACGGCATGTTTCCATCCTCGTGCACGCGAGATCGCGCGCAAACACCTGAGAGGACTTTTTTTTTTAAACGCCTGCTCAGATCAGGTTGCGCTTCTTACACCGACGTTCCCCTCCTGTGCCGGCTTTAATTATGGATAAGGGCTCCACGCGGACAGGCGTCGCCCCTCGCAATGCTGCACTGTTCACGTTTTAACCTCCACCCGAGCGCTTGGTTTTGGTGCGAGACAGAAATCTAATACAATCAAAATAGGCCTTATATCACTCCTGATGTTCATTTACTCATCTCCAGTATCCGTGATCTTGGATCCAGAGCCTGTTCAGGGAATATAGGACATGGTGCGAGCATTCACCCCGGATAAGACACCTGGGGCTAGTTTAGAGCAGCGGTTCTCAAAGTGGGGTGTGTGAAGCACAGTCCAGGGCGTCCAGGGCTTCCATTATTTACATTACCAGAGCGATTATATTTAGGGGTCCAAGCACCAAAGTCAACTCAAAGCTAATGTGTAATTAGTGGAAATTCCAGGAATAGAAAGTTCTGCGGCTCCAAACAATATCATTTTTCACAAAATAAAGCCGTTACGACGGGGTCAGTGGAACTTAATTCGAAATAAAAGACGACCTGTTCTGAATTCTGCTCGTCTATAAACGCTCTGTTTTCCGAGTTGACTTGTCAATACTCCACTAACCAGCCTAGAAATCTGTAAGAGTCTGAAAGCGCTCTCCTTTCCCAAATAACTGACGTGAGCGTAGTTTGTTCGGAAGGAAAGCTGAGCTGCAGGACGCCGTGGTATTTATACGAGAAGGAAAGAGAGAAAGAAAAAGGGAGCAAAACGTCAGGCAACAAACTACATTTGGGTTAAAAGGGAAATTGAGCGGAGTGGATTTTTCCCCGGAACGGTACCTTTTTACAAGAGCTCTTTGGGTTATCTTGTGAATCTTCGTCACAGGCAGCGCTCATGTTACAGACGGGTTCGGCAGCTGGAACTCGAGCGAGAGAGAAAAGGAAAGCGGAAAGAAGAGAGACGAGCTTTACACCTGAGTTTTGAAAAGCAAAGCGCAGCACGGATCTTCACTTCAGGCAGTAAAGATGAACTCGACCATGTACACAACACACAGACACACACACACACACACACACAAACGGCATACTTTGTGCTTTTTTCGGTTCTGTGGCCTAAACCACAACGCTAAATAATTCTCAGACGTCATTCATAACATGTCCAGTCGTTTGTGTGTGTGTGTGTGTGTGTGTGTGTGTGTGTGTGTGTGTGTGTGTGTGCGATAACCCTGCAACGTCTGAAACCCACGGCTTAATCCAGGGTGTGTGGACTCCAGAAACAAGCCTGGATTACAGGCCCCTAATCCCACCCGTCAATCTGGACATCTTTTGTTTAAAGTGCAGCGCTAAAACGAGCTCGCTCGGCTGCGCGCTAATCCTCGGGACGCGTGTTTACTCTTCGGAGCTTGGCCTCAGGTTAGCCACGTTCTACATAAAAACGCGCTCTTGTTTACTGCCGTGTTGCTGGACGCGACACACACTTTCTAATCTGCACGTGCTGATACCATGGTCAATAAAAGATGTTGTGATGACGCTCGCTCATAACGCCAGTCTGCGTTTTATAGACTTCTGATCGCGTTAATAAAATGCTGACAAGGGCGTCTGAATACGATGATTAATCAGGACGATCCGGCCCAAAATCGAAGAGAAAGATCTCTGCGGTGTCTTCGCGCCACGCTCTTTAGCGCGACGTTTAATTCCTATCCATTAGTGACGAGCAGGTTCATATTAGAGTTGACATACGTTTAGCACGACATTTCTGGAAGGAGTCTCCAGTTTCAGCTGTAACGTTTTTACGACGTCTTCAGGACGGATTCGTTTTCCAGTAGCGCGACAGGCCTCGAGGAACAGCTCGAGCGAGACATCTCGAACAGATCGCTACGGGGTTTCGTGTTTATAGATCTAATTTCATTCGGCTCCCGCGTGGGATATAAACGTACTTCCTACTTATATTGTGCATCATCAGCGCGTTTCTACACACGGCGTGGGCTTTGAAAGGTTCGCTGTGCTTTGTTCTCTTCTTCGTGGTCATTTGGTGTCTGCTGGAAAATTAAAAAATGCGCAAAAAAAACCTGGCTGAGGCGCGCTCTGCCAGCGCAGCTAAAACGAAAAGCCTTTTGTGGCAGCAGTGACCAGATTTTAAATGCAGCTGGATCAATAAATAAGAGGGGGCTGTACAAGCACAATCTCAGAGTGTCTTCGAGCATCCCTCAGTGTGCGTGTGTGTGTGCGTGTGTGCGTGT
>JAQQZU010000036.1:28229671-28252797 GCA_030068025.1 Parauchenoglanis punctatus | reverse complement strand
TGGAGCCTCATTTTGGGCTCAACTCACTTTAAAAGTACAAATCTAAAATGTATACTCAAAGCTATATTTATTTTGAGGTCATTCCAGTCAGTTATGTACATTTCCTGAAGGACATCACTGATTTAAAGGCATAATCTAGAGAGCAGGCGTCTCCAACAGGTAGCACATAAACACATTTAGTAAATAAGTAAATACATTTCATATGGAAAATATTTTTCTCCCGATTTTGGTGATAAAGTCTCTAAAAAGATGAGTCTCTAAAATAGTTATTGAATTAAGTGGCTTTTGTAGGTAAAATTAGGTGTTAAAAATACACCAGAATGCAGGAAATGGCATCTAATTCATTATAAAAATGTCGACCCCCCACCAGTGTCCCATTCTTTGGTCATGGCACAGCAAACCAACCATTTATGTATTTTACTCCTCAGGAATAATGGTGGTCAGTGGTCGTGTGTTGGGGGGTAATGGTGCGATGGGGGCGGGGCGTGGAGTTTTAATGCTGATTTTCTTTGCATGAAGGAAGGAAGTATTGTGGATCAGTGATCAGAACTAATCACGTCAAGGCTTTAATCCGAGTTCAGAATTCCGTAGTACAACATGGATTTGGGTGCATCAAGGATGAACAAGTCCTCAAATAGCTCCAGACTCGAGTTTAATCTGAGTACTTTCATGGACTGGCTCGAAGTCTGGAGGTCTAAACATAGCCTTGGAGAACTTTCCGGAAGCAGGCGAGCCAGGCTCTGTATGTTGGAAGCGGTTCACGGCTGAGTTTCCATCTCCTCGGTGTGGCCGTTCGAGAACGGTTTCTGCTTTCCTACAGCGCGACGGTTAACGTCGAGGTCAGCAGTGCTTGTGTTTTGGAAGCTGCGAGGAGCTGGCGCAAGAGTGTGCTATTCTGATCCCGGCGTGTAGGGGGTATTTATAGAGCAGCTGATGGTGGGGTGGTTGTGGTTCGCAGAGGAGAAAATAACCTGTGCAACTTTGAGAACCTGTGAAGGTGTTGTGATCCTAAGCACATGTTTCTTGCAAGGGGGAAAAAAAAGCATTCTTCCTGTGTGTATATGGCTTTAAGTGTGACACCACAAAAGGTTGGTGATAAGATCTTGAAGGCAGTGTGGCGGTCTAATCGGAGTGCACGTCCTACTGATGAGTCACCGGTGCGCAATGACCGTAAACTGAAATTGTGCAAGCTTGTATTGCGATAGAAAGATTGCTGGCTGTTGAACATTTCACCCTAGAACACGTTATATATGTTTGTGATCATGCTGGTAAACACAAAAAAGAGCAAGAGTTTGTTTCTCAGTCCCCATTTTAAAAAAAAAAAAAAGAGAAATCCAACGTTGCTGGACTCCAAATCCCAGAATGCAATGCAGCTATACGAGCCACTGGATTAGTTAGAAATCTGTGAGATGACAAGCGTGGTGGTGGTGATGGCAGGGCATTGTGGGTAATTTAGGAACCCACATGTTAACATTGAAAATCTTCAATGTCTTTAATTATAATATGCGTATCATTCGAGGTAAATTTTAATTTCCCTTGTCAGTAAATGTGTCTGGTACTTTTTTCTTTCTTTTTTTTTTTTTTTTTTTAAAACAGTGCTCCTCAACGATGGATTCGAAGCCTCGCAGGCTGCCGTTTACGGTCTCTAGCTCCTCTTCTCTCTCTCCCACGTCATCCTTCTCGTCCTCGTCCTCGGCTCTGAGTGCTGGCCGGCTCTATGGCAGAGGGAGCGTCCTGGGGAGCGAGAGCTTCAGCAGAGGCGCCGTGGGAAAGCTAGACTCGGACTACCAGGTACGACGCGGATCTGCAGGTGAACGGGTTCTCCCGGGTTCCCATAGGACAAAGTGGTGCGAAAACAAATAACGCTGGCAGCTTTCAGGACTGAAGCCAAAATCCGAGCAATTGAAGACTGGGAGAAATGGCACCTTTTGTTTGTATTGTGTGCATTCACACGCTGCTTAGAGTTGCACAAACATCACAATATCGACTCCTCTTCAGGATGACTGCTTAATCCGGATCTGATCTAAATTCAAATGCGTCTTTGTTACCAAATGAGTGCTTTATCACTTGCTATTAAAGTGGGCCTTAGAGAGGACCTTGTGGGACACCATATTGAACGCATCTGCATCCATGCTGAACAAAGCCACGTTTGAAATGTGATGGTAATAAGGTGCAAAAGTAAACCGTGCCAGAATTTTACATGGTCACTGCTTAAAAGCAACAGTTACGTTTAAAAATTAATGTTATTTGAATTTTCTTTAGCGAAGTCTGTCCTAGCTTTGCATACGAAACACCGAGTCACGTGACCGTCTTCCTTAACGTTATCTGTGTTTGAGAACCACGGTTCAAATGCACTACGTAGTGCCTACATGGTTTTATATGTAACGTTTTTGACCTGTCGCTATGGCGACAGAGGCTGACCTGTTACTTATACTTTCCAGCAGCGTTATCTGGATAAACTTTGACCTTTTGAGGAGCTGCTAATTATTAAGTAGGGTCACACCGGGCTTTGACTTTGGCCTCGCTGTTTTCTGACCGCTGCTCTGCGGAGAAATGTGTACGGCCTTGCTCGTCGATATGCACTTCTCGAAAGTTCCTGTTAGAAATTCATACAGTATGAACGTTTAAACTACTGCCACTGTGTAGCTTTGGGAACAAAAACATGTTGCACTGGTTTGAGGAAATGTTTTCTAATTACCATTTGTCACTATGCTGATGCCTTTGAGCACCCCTATTGTTTTTTTGTTTTTTTTTTTAAATTGTGCATCAAGTGCTACTGAGTATCGTCTTATTATTCTGGCATGTGACTTTTTTTTTTTTTTTTTTTTTTTTTTTTGCAAAATATTGATAAATTTCCTCATTACAATCTAATTTGTCCACAATCTGAAGGAAGCTGGAGTTCGAGCAGGTTAGGATTGCTGGTGCTTATGCCAGCTTGGCACGGAGCGCCACGCTAGATAAAGTTACAGGTTGTTTTTAAACTCTGCGAGTGTGCTAAGGCCCACATGCAAAAACCCGATACCCCCATGGCTGTTTAAGATCTCGCTTGTCACGACTAGCCTCCAAACACATTTGTTTGCTTGAACTTAGTGGCTGAGTGTGTTTGTGAGGAGGATTAACAGACTTCAGACAGACGAGATGACATTTATACTGCTGTTAGCTGTAAGCAGGGCTAATGATGAGGCAAAGCAACTGGAGATGATGGTCACGGAAACAAAAAATAGGAACTGGTATTGTTAAAACACGCCATAAGTTGATTTAGGAGCACGGCGCTCGTTCGAGTCGCTTGTTCTCTTGCCACGGAGTCCAAGTGAACACCTGCCAGCTATTTTTGTCATTTGCATGAACTGTCTTTGAACTCGGTGTCCTTTGCGTGTCACGTGTTCCCGCGGTACCTCTGGGTTCATCATCGCAACAGGGACCGCTCGGGATGGTACGAGAAATATTATTTCCCATATCGCGGCCATGCCAACTTAGTTTTAGTTCTGTTTAAGGCACGTTTCTAAGCATTTTAAAATAGCCGGCTATTCTGCTGCTTCTATCCAGGCCATGAGTTGAGCTAGCGGAGCTTCTGCACCGCCTTGCACTGTAAATACACTCGGAAATAGATTATTTGGAAAGCAAACAGTTTACTCTAAAACTACAGTGTGACGGTTGGAAACGTGCTGCGGTGTAAGCGAAATATAGCACTTAAGGACGTTTATTGGGGGGAAAAAAAATAATTTTCACGGCGTTCACAAGTAGCGCTGCTTAATTTCCTGACCCCATCACCGATTGTTTAACTCATCACGTGATATTTGCTCAGCCTTATCTCGCGCTTTTTGAGTCGGATCTGTGCTGTCGCGGTGGGATTTTGTCCAGTCTGTCATTAAAAGGAGTCAGATTTTGTATTTGAGAGAGTTAATGCTGTGGACGTCCTGAACATTTTAAACACCATCCTGTGTTCTCTTACTGCGTTCCAGAGCCCCCGTATTCCGGGATCCAGCAGAGATTATAGCTCTTCCGAAAGTTGCCACTCCAGATGGAAGATGTCCATGCCTCTGTCTTCCTCCACCTCATCTTCCTCATCTTCCTCTTCATCTGCGCTGTGTGAACGCCCGTGGGCGGAGTCCTCTTACGGAGGAAGAAGCAAACCTGTAAACGCAAGACCTAGTTTGTTTATTCACGGACCGTTTAGTCACTGAGCCTAAAGTTATTCACCCCCTTTATATGCAGATGGGTAGGTAACGTGCCTTACTGCTTCCCCCTCCGTGTGCTCAGGTCGAGTCCGAGAGAGGATTAGGTTCGTACTCCAGTCTCCTCGGTTCAGCCCAGGACGATGAATCCAAAAGAGCCAAGCTGTCGTACACGAGTAGATCGGCGTACAGCAGAACCTCGTCTACATCCAGCAGCACCTACTCAAACGTGGGAGGCATGTCAGGTACTCCCACACGCCAGTATTTATCAATTTAACCGTTTTTATACAATACAAAAAAAAAAAACAATTTTTTTTATTTTATTTTTTTTATTATTTGTGTATGCACGTCGACCATACAAGTACCTGTGTAGGTTACTATAGAAATGATCACGCACAATCAGTTGATAGCCTTCTGACCAATCAGATTTGAGTGTTTACCATTGCTGTGGTATAAAGAAAAAAATAAATATATCCATAAAACTTTTCTGACACTCAGGTGAATAACAAATTGCCCTTGTGTTTTAGATTCTTTGTGGAAGTCCAGCCTCAGCCCTCTGTCCCGGTCCTCTTCCTCTTCCTCATCTTCATCAGACGATCTGTGGGCTCGCAGAGACGTGGAGAAGAGGGCGGACTCGGGCCTGTCTGGTCTGGGGGAGGCCAGCTACAGGCCCACACCACTGACCTCCTCACTGTGTGCGTAAAGCTTTAGCTTGGGGATGCACTGGTGCCCGACATGTAAACTCCATTGTTTAGTCATCAGTGTGGTGTAGAAATGTTATATCGCTGTGGAAGGATGATCGTTGTAATTTGGACTGAGCTGTAATTACCATCATGCCTTGCGTTTCAGATCGCCCAGAGCGTGTGACCTCCACCTACGCCCAGGGCGCTCGACCCAAAGAAAGCCTGTACTCGTCCCGCAGGGAGAACAGCACCTCATCCAGCCGCCATCTTTCCTCCGACTTTGTCCCGTCCTCGCAAAGGCTGGTCTCCGACTACCAGCCCAGCCCCCGTCTTTCCCGAGACTCGACGCGAAACTCCACCCCTCTCTCCGACCCGTTCTCCATCTCCTCCTGGAGCTTGCCCTCTTACACGCCTCTATCCGCACGCAGCTCCAGCCCGCCTCCGTCTAACCCTGCTCCCGTGTCAAACCCCACCTCTGAGGGCGGAGACTCGGACGGTAGAAGCACGACGCGCCGACTGTTGTCCCGCCTCTTTTCTAGACGCTCCAGCCAGGAGTCGAGCTCCGCCTCTGGTTCCAATTCGGCTTCGAGATTCTTCGACTCCGGGCCTGAAGAGGCGCCCCTGTCTGAGCCCCCGCTGGCAGCCAGAGAGAGGGAGAACTCCGAGACGGACCTGAGGAGCTCCTGGCTCAACTGGAACCGCTGCAACCCCCTGTTCTCGCGCCGCAGGAGAGAGGGACGGGACGAGAGCGCCCGCATGGACGCCCACTCGTCCACGCACATCCCTCTCGGCAGCCCTGACGGCGGCAGGAACACTTCCAGTCAGGAACAGGAAGCGGAGGAGGACGAAGAGGAGGAAGAGGACGAAGTGTCCGAGGGTGCGACGGCTGCTCCTCCGACCAGAGCCTCAGGACTCTCCTCCCTCTTGCAGGAAGCCGCACGTATCCCTGGGCGGAGCCCTGGCGTCACCCGGGTGATGACTGGTCCTCTGTTACGCATGCCTCAGAACGTGATTATCGGATTGGACGCAGCGGTGGATGGACCGAATCAGGCTGAGGCGCAAGGGAAAGAGAAACCTGCCCCTTCTAGAGATCCGGAGAGACTTCGGAAGATCCAGGAGAGGTCAGCATGTGAAACGTGGCTTCCAAAGAGCCTGTGCAAAAGTTATTTTTATAGTCCTCTGAGGTCCTGCTCTCCAGGTCCATAAAGGACTTTTCATAGCACTTGAGCAGGTGCCGACATTCATTTGTTGTCATTTCCTTATTTTCTTGTTAACCACGCTCTTTTTATCTTTCTACTTTTCCCGGTAGCCTGCTGCTGGAGGACTCGGACGAAGACGAAGGGGATCTTTGCAGGATCTGTCAGATGGGCGAGACCTCGAGCTCGAACCCGCTCATCGAGCCGTGCAGGTGTACGGGCAGCCTGCAGTACGTTCACCAGGACTGCATCAAGAAGTGGCTCCGCTCCAAAATCAGCTCCGGTGAGTGTTTGCTACTAATCATTTGTCTTCTATATCTTCCCATGTTTGTTTAAAAGGTTAATTCCGTTCCGTCCAACAGGGAGCGTAAGTTCTTTGCCGTAACAGTTTGAGGAACTCTTAAAAATTGCACGACTGCTCAGTAAATACCTCATGAACGCTGCACGTTTTTGGGATGTCTCAAAAACGTCTGCTGGTTCCCCCACTGGTTCCTCTTTAGATGTACAATTTGGATTTTAAAGCTGAACTAAGAATCTTCATCTCTCAACCTGGGATGAATAGTCTGGTCTCATGCTGCGCTTCCTCCTATTTTGCGTTTGTCCATGCTCAGCAACGTTTTCACTCATTTGTCCTTTTTCTAACACGTCTATTAATTCCGCTCCAAGCGTGCGTCATCTCCGGTTCTATTCACGTCGCCCTTATTGTGTTGCAATTCTCTTATTTCTAGTTTCTGTAATGGGTTTTGTAACATGACCTTCAGCTTGAAAAAGGCACTACATTTAAATAAAATAAAAAAAACCCTCCTTCCTCCTTTTTTTTTTTTTTTTTTTTTTTCTTCCTTTATTTTTCCGCATTTGTTTTCTGTGCCTTTTTTTAAAATTTTCCCCTGAGCCTTTCTTACAACCTTCTGTATAACCTTTCTCTTCATTGTCCTTTTCTTAGCATGTTCTCCGGCTCTCGTTTTGTTCTTTGTTGTTTATTTCTCTTCCTCTTTCTTCTTTGTTCCTTCTTCTTGGTTCTTTCTTTCTTTGCTCATTGATTTTGTTTTTTCTTCTATTCCTCTGTCCTCTAACCACCTCTTTTTTTTTTTTTTTTTTTTTTTTTTTTTTTTTTTTTTTTTCTCACGTTTTTTTTCCAATCATGGCCTCTCTCTCTCTCTCTCTCTCTCTCTGTCTTTGCTTCTTTTTCCTCTCTTTCCTGCTTCATTGCTTTTTCTTTCTCTTTCTCCATGCCTCTTTTTTTTTTTTTTTTCTTTTGTCTTTCCTCTTCGTTACTCTTTGTTCTTCATCCCCTTCATTCTTTTTTTTCTTTTCCCTCCTTCTCAGTTGGATGTGCTGTCGTGAACATGCTCCCCCCGCTAATAACTGTTTACCTCTTGTGTCTGCAGGCTCGACCCTGGAAGCCATCACTACCTGCGAGCTGTGTAAAGAGAAGCTGCACCTCAATATTGAGAACTTTGATATCAATGAGCTCTACAAGTCTCACGAGCGGGTAAGAGGAGTCGTGCGCCATCATGTCTATATACACTGAAATGTCAGTAAGCTCGAGAATATAATAAATCCTCCTCTGTGAAACGATCTCGAGCGTCTTTTCCGCTTTGTGTGTGTGTTAGTCGGAGTACGAGTTCATCAGCTGTGGCCTTTACCTGGTGGTGCTGCTGCATCTGTGTGAGCAGAGGTTCTCCGACGTGCTGGGCGCGGTCAACGAGGCCGGGGTGAGAACCTTCTCCCGCTCCTAGGCACACTTATCCGTCTGCGCGCTGGGCCCGCCTCCTGTTAATGTACATTTAACGGCTTTTGAAATATGAATGTTTTCTCCAAGTCATATTCTCCTCCTCTCTCGCTCAGTTTTTCAACCTGGCGAGAACTCTTCACGAACACATGGACAATCTTGAAAGTATGTTTTTGCACCATTTGTTTTTTTTTCTTTCCTTAGTATTTTGGTTCTTCAACACCAAATCCATTCATCAGATTTGCTCAGCTTAAAATAAATAAACCTTGGTAGATTTGGGGGTGAGTGCTGCTTCTGTGGATGGCTAATAGAACATTTCAGTGAGGAACAGAACACTTTATTTTGGTTTGTTCTGTTGTTGGGAAATAATAGCAGTGAAGTCGTAACAGTGACTCAGTGTTTTATCCTTTATTCCTTATACCACAGCCATTTGCCAGTGATTATAGTGTTTATTCATTAAAGAGCCACTTGTAATTTTTGTCTGTTTATAGTTACATTAATGTAAACATTTACATTATTGTAGATGTTCGGCATGTAGCGATAAATCGTGCATCAGTACATAGAAATTTGATGCTTCATATCGATGGAAATAATGAACTGTGATTCGTCTGGTTCTTTCCTAGCTGTAATTGCATTATGTGGACAGCAGGTGGTGCAATACGGGTGACGGAAGTAACACCGCTCTGATGCCATGAAAACAGAAAAAAAAATCGAAACCCTAACCATTAAAAATCTTCGTAAACAATTATTGTTGGTTATTAAGGAAATGACATAAAAGTATACTTTTTATATTTAACAAAAGAACTATCAGAAAAGAAATAAGTTGAGGTAAATCAATGTTTCACTTTTTTGGTTATAAAATCGACTTGAATCGTGAATTTAAAAAGGCAAAAAAATGTAACTTTACATGTGGGCAAGAAACCACAAACCCGTCTGTCTTAAGACTGTGTAGTGCCTGAAAACCTGTAGTTACAACGCGCCGACCCTGGGACTCCTCCCGTAAATGTACATGCGTTAAACCGATGCCTATCCGTTTTTATACTGGTGCGAGTTCCTGTGACTGAGCTCTTACATGTGCGTCTCTGATTTGCAATTGGCCGATTAGATTTGGGGAACTCGGCAGCGCTGTGGTATAACTTGCTATAAGGAACAGGAGTGCATGCTGGGAATGCATGCGGAATAGATACTATATATTTTTTATTTACTTTTTTCCATTACTGCATGTCTTTATGCCTTAAGGTTATTATAAAAGTTTATAACGAAATGTGAATTTATTTGCCGTGTTCCCTTTTATCGTCCCTCAGACTCCTATGCTGAATCTGACGAGGACGACATGCAGAACAACAGGCCGTCCATCGACTTCGGTGACCTAGAGGACGAAGAAGAGGAGGAATTTTAATCGTACCCAGGAAAACGGATCCGTCTCCTGTCGACCCGGCGCGCAGCAACTCGAACGGGCCCAGCGACGGTGCCATGAAATTCCTGTCCACAGCCCGGATGGAGGGCTTTCACAATATGCAGATACACCCGTCTCAGGGGTGTGTGCGTGTGTGTCTAACGTCCCGTAGGATTTTTGATTTTTTTGATCTTTCCGTTTTTAGATTTCTGCATCTGAAATTTGCGGAGCGCAGTATAAGGCTTTATTGAGTGAGAAGTGAAGGACTTCAAGGCGTGGTGTGTTGTGCTGTGGAGCGAGAGGTGACGGTGGCTGTGACTGATCATTAGCAAGGCAAATCTAAACCTGTGTATGTGTCTCATATGGTGATGAAGTTGAATTTAATATCAGTCGGTTGGAAAAATAAATCCCCTTTTAATTTCCTTGTTCTGTTTATGTGACAAATGGATTGAAGAGTGAGTGCATGGTTGGCTGTTTCATTGTCTGTCTAAATGTTGCTTTCTAAAAATATGTAATTTGTCCTGCTTACATGTTTTTCTTGATTATTACAATAAAAGTTTTTGATGTATGGCGGTACATCATACGTGTCCAGCTTTTTTTTTTTTTCATAACGAGTCGAGTTTTTCATCACATGAGCAGGTTTAGAATTAAGATGTTCATGTATGTCACTGGAGAATTCTTCAAAAAGTCTGTACACAGTTTTATGCATGTATGCAAAATATTAGTTCCTGTGCGTGCTTGCATGCATGCAAGCAAGCAAGCACAGGAACTAATACAGTATTTTGCTTGTTTAGAATTATGACGGTCATAAATACACGCGTGTACTGTGAATATCCACTATAAGGCTGTGGTTATCACAATGGGGTCTGTGGTTTTGACATGTCATTACGTATTATTATAAGTGATTATTATTATTATTGAGATCTACATACTACCGTTTTACTGCTCCCCTGAATTAAAGGATTTGAATCCAAACCTCAGTAACAGAAACAGTAAGCCTTCAAATAGAAAACAAAACTCGGACCTAATTTGTTCTGTTGGTGAAAATTTCAGGGAAAAAAAGCTCTATAGCTCTCGATCATAAAATAAACCTGTGAATGTGTTTTACACTTAAAATGATCGCTGGTTCCATGCAGAACATCTGCTCTAAATTACTTCGCTTGAGGTCCATCACCAGCCAAATGATGCATTTTGCAAAGGTTCACACCTTCACTGAGTAATCAATTTTATTTTTTTTTAGCCCACTTCACACTGAGGATCTATCCTGGGAACGCTGGGTGTGAGGTGTGAATTCACCCTGGATGCATATTTTTGGGAAGTGGCACAGTGGTTAGCACAAGAAAGTTCTGGGTTTGAACCTGGCGGCCGACTCGGGTCTTCCTGTGTGGAGGTTGCATGATCTCACCATGCTGCTCCGGTTTCCTCCCACAGTCCACACATGCAGATTAGGCCGACTCACTACTCTGAACTGCTCATACATGTGTTTGTGTCTGTGACAGCTAGGTAACCTGCCCAGGCCGCACCCCGCCTCTCACCTGAGCTCAGATGGGTTTGGCTCCAGCTTCCCTGAGACCCTTGATGGATAAGCGGTATAGATGATGGATGGATGTTGTTGGAAAGTAAAAGGAAACCCCTGTTCTGATTTTGGTGATCAAATGTATAGCACTAAATTAGTAGGGGTGGATAAAAATGTTTATAGTAAGGATGATGACGTGACGCTTAAACCCTTACTGAGTTCGAGCATTAAGTGCCAATCTGGCAACCCCTGACTCCACGCATGATTGGCCAGCAGATGGCGCGATGACGTCACGGTGGACCACAGTGACGCGCTGCATCCCCGCGTCCTCCGTGCGCTTTGACCGTGATGTTCAACGCCACGACGTGACCGGGGAGGGGGAGGGAGGAGAAGAGAAAAGAAAGGACCAGGGGGAAAACACACACACACACACAACAACAATAACATCATCATCAGAAAGAGAAAGGGAAGGTGGCGCTGGAGGAATCAGTGATGTCTCTCTCGCCATGCCGCATCCCGCCGCGTACCTGCTGCTGCTGCTGCTGCTGCTGTCCGTCGCGCTCGCGCTCACCGAGGCCGCGGAGCTGAGGGGTCTCGAGCACAATGCGGAGACGCCTTCGCGCAAAGGACGTCGGGAGGAGACGGTGACCGCGCCTGCGGGTAACAATAACATCCTGTAATCACACCAGGATCGTGCTCATCATCATGGCCTCTGTCTGCTTTTACAATTTGTTTTATTTTGTTCTCCATCATGCATCACCTCTTCATCAAATAAAGCGCGTGTTCTGTTTTTAATCTAAGAATGAGCATACATTAATAACAGCATGACAGATTGATTTGACAGGATAAACGCAAGCTGCAGGAGGTGATCCCTCCATGCAGAGGCCGACCTGTTTACTGTAACATTCAGCTTCAGGTGTCATGTCTGCTTCAGTTCTCGTCCTGCACTTGCACGTCCCTGCACAGCCCCAATGAGCATTGAATAATTCATGTCACACGTGCATTTGATTTGTCTAGGACAGGCCCATTGACAGACGTCTTTAAATAAACATATCAGAGACAGCTCCAGATCTTGCACCATGTTATGTAAATAAAGCCGGGTTTGCTTTCGTCACAGACGATATTGTAAAACGTTTGTTGAGATCGGTGGTCTTACGACGGGCTTTACGATGTACGAAATTTGCCCCGATTTTACTGTCATGCATCGTAAGGGACAACTTTTGGTCGTGACTTGTGATTGGTGATCTTAGAATGTATGATGTGGCACAGTTGTGGTTTTAGTTTAAGTGCCACTGCGACTAAAGACAGCCAATGTGTATAAAATGTGTGCGCTTGCTACAACGCTCGACTAAAATCCACCGCTAGAAGGATCACACGAAACTCTATTGTTACGCTGCTGTTGAATCTGATTGGTCAGAATGTGTTCATTAATTTTTCTTTAATCAGATGTAAGGATGGATTTTTTTTTTTTTTTTTTTGGTTAAAATCTGTAATTATTGATATGGTGCTAATTATTTTCCATAAGGCGATGCTTATTTCCCGTGTATGGAAGGAGTCTCCAGTGTCAGTGCTTTGTAAATGTCAGATGTAAAGTTTTAAATTTTAAGTTTTCAGGAGAGAAGAATTTCTGCTTTAAGAGAAATTGCTGGGATGACTGTTTATTGCCTCTATAACATAAGTAATAACAGGAAAGCTAGCTTGTTTCACAGATGGACTGTAACTATAAACAGGTACAAAATAAAACTGGGTAGACTCAGCACAAGCTGCATTTTTCTGTTTTATTAACTTTAAGATGACTAACGATTATTTATAGCTAAACAAGCGATGGCATGAACTGAACGGATAAAATGCATGTTGTGTCGCTATTTAAAAATAATAATAAAATAAAACAGCACAGGCAAATTGCAGTTATGAGGAATTAAAATAGTTAATTATTTTCCTGTAACAGCACATCCTGGTGTGTGTTCTTCCTTGTATGTTGAAAAGTCATTTCAGTGCGCAAATATGAGCCAGATGAGTCTGATCCGAACGCCCTCTGTATTTTTATTTATTTATTTATTTATTTTGCTGACGCGACACTTTCACACATCTTAGACTCAGAAGCTTTCAGAGAGTCAGGTGATATCTGTGAGGATTGTAAACGGGCTGTTTTTTAGTACATTGTTTAACTCAAAGTTTGGCTTTAATTAAGCATTGTCTTAAAATTTTTATCTACAGTATTTTAATCAATAATTTATCTATGTATCTTTATTTCATTTATTTATCTATCTATGTAATTCCATTTCATGTGGAAAGGCACCATCCATGCTCAGTCAATGGGTACGTTACTCCCGAATGAGCGACGGGATTTTAACTCGTGCACATTCTGACTTTCTGCTCTTCTTGCTCATGTACAATGCACACAGTCGGCACTTTGATCTATTTTTAAGTGTCTCTGGTGGAGACGTGGGTGTCTTTCTCATTATTATTTCATGGCGATGATAAAGGTTAAAGCAGGACACCGGGGCCATTAATAAACAACTGACAATGACAAATAGCCATGAAATACTTGGTTGCGTTAACGTTTTGTATTTTCTCCTCTTTCATTAAACATTAAGGGATGAATGAGACACAATGACTAATTTGCACAGAATGCGGGAACGGCGTTGTTTCCAGACCAACCAAAACTAACTTTCCGTAAAGAATATACATTAGTCAAGCTCCAGTTTGCTTTAATTACGCCAAGCTGAAAATGCCCCCTACCTCTGCTCTCTCGGTCTCTCCTCTAGAGCTGTTTTCGTCTCTGACGCTGAAGGTGTGGGTGAAGGACGCATCCAGTCAGCGCTACCTGAGTGGTGCTGAAGTCCGTCTGTTTGTGAACGGATCCCTGCTACAGTCTAGCCAAACTGAGGAGAATGGAGAAGTGCTTCTGACGGTTCCCTACCGGCTGGGGGTCACCCTCACCCTGGTGGCCAGCATGGACGCTTACGTGCCCAATCAGCTGCCCTGGAAGACCACCAAGATGCCCAGTGAGCGTTTTGCATACATCTCTCCCACCTGGAGTTTCAGAAACTCTCATCTCTCGAGAAAATGTCTGGCATCTTATTTTAAAATATGTTCCACCACAGCGCTGTTGACTTCTGGATTCTGATTGGTCAGAAGGTGTTGATTCATTTTGTTTATATTAAAGCGCGTGTTCTAGTACGTTATTCTATTGAAATGTTGATTTTTAAACAAAAACCCTTTAGCTGTTGATACAGTGAAGTTTTAGATTGGGAGACGTCTATTTAAAATTCATGGAAAGAGTCTCCGGTGTCAGTGCTTTGAAAAGGTCAAGCTTTACCGCGTACGTTTTCAGGACAGAGGAGTTTATGCTTTAAGAGAAAGTGAAGGAATGACTGTTTGTAGCTGCTGTAACGTAAGTGAGAACAGGAACTAAAGTTCTTTCACCGATGGAACGTAACTATAAACGGGTTCAAAAGTATGACGTGATGTTTTTTTGTTTTTTTTTTAACAAAAACGGTACATTTAGAGCTTATTCCTTATATAACAGCTACGTTTCTGCCCCTAAAAGGACGTGACTGTACACACTTTCATCCCATTATCCTGTTGTGTCATTTTCTGACAGTATTTTGACTTGGAAATTTATACTACCAGTAATATAATCTGGAACATAGTGGTTGTTTATGAACTGACCTGATACATTGTTTGCATGCTGCCTTCCAGTATTTTCTGCTGTCACGATGTCCCTGGTCCCGCAAACCCAAGGCAACATCTGGCTCTTCGAAGACACCGTGTTGATAACTCGAAAAACATCTGGTGAGCACACAGGTCAAATCTGTGCATTTTGAGTCATCCAGTATAAAGCTGTGGTGGTGTTTTTTTAACCCTATAAAATAAATAGAACTGAAGTAGAGATGTTTCTCCATTCATAATTAAAAAAAGGTGAATAAGTGATGCATAGTACATTTGAAGCACATGCTAAATTCTGTCCATTTGTTAACTAGTCAGTGTTCAAATGATTTAGGGTCATTACAGTTCTTAAGGCTTAATACGAAAGTTTGAAATAGTTTTCTGGTGAAAATAGAAAAAGTACACTCTTACAGTTTAACTTAGAGTATAATTTTGCACTGTAATATAAAAAAAACTTTGCTCTATTAATCTCAACCCTCGGACAATTTATCTATGCAATAGAACACATTTACTGTATTATTTCTTCTGCAGACGTGTCTTCACAACCCATTGTCCAGTTCCCCAAGAGCCTCCTGTCGCTCCCGGAGAACGCCACCACCTCCACAGTGACCGCTTATCTGACAGTTCCAGCTCTGCCTCCAGAGAAAGACAGTCATTTCTGTACCATGGGGGTCTATAGCAACAAAGGAGGTATAGAACTGCAGAGCACTCATGAATAAATGTTAATGAGCATGCAGACAGGGATCATTGATATTCTGAGATCCTTCAGGGCAGATGTTACTTATGACCAAATATCTGTTATGACATTATCAGGAGCTTATGATCCTACTTCAGGTTATTCATCAGTTTGGAAATTACCTTGGGTGAACACTTCTGCTTAAATACTTGATCATGAACTCTGTGTTTAATGAGCTCACTCATGGCAGGGCAAGTCAATAACCATGACTACATCTATCTGTGCAAGCTCTATATTTTATTGATTAGTTGATTTAACAGTGTGTCAGATCTGCTGATCTGTGGATACCATACACCAGTGTAAACATCTGAATTACACATAACTCTGGTGCAGTGTTGTACCTCAGGTCAGAAACATTATGAGTGTTATTCTTTTTGGCCTTGCTACTCTTCCCTCATTTAGAAAAGGCATAACTCAAAATTAAAGTTAATGCAAAAATGCAAAGAAATAGTGATAACAGGGGCCAAGAGTCACGTCTTAAACTCCTTGTATTTATTTGCATTATTTACATTTTCCCTGGTACATTATATTTGCATTATTTACATTTTTGTGACTATTACCATCCAAAATTTGACATCATGCTGGGCTCTTGGTTGGAACCAATTTACAAAGTAATTAACACCAGATCACAGCAAACATTTCACACCCAGTATGGAATTTACTACTATGTTGGCATTTATAATTTATAATAATGCACTTTGCTGGTTTCAGGATTCAGGAGTGTGAAGTTAAGCCCTGTGGCAGTGTTGAGTACACAGCTGCTTTCCAATGGGAAAGAGATTGACATCAAAGGGCCAATTCAGCTCACCATACCTTTACCGTACCACACCCATTTCCGAGCCTCCGACTCCCTGCCTGCCTGGACCTTTGACATGACCACAGGTTGGTGAGGTTTATGAATGTAGCACTAGGCTCACAAAGGCTAAGAAGAATTTTTGATTGAACATATTCTTTTTATCCAGGTACATGGGTGAACAAGGGTATTGGCTCTGTTAGGATGGAGAGAAATGGTCTGGTCTGGACCTATGAGGCTCCTCACCTTGGCGACTGGATCGCAGCACCATCTCCAACATCTAATGGTATGAAGACTGTTATGTTTTCCCAGATGACACACAAAATTCAGCACAATGAATGCAATTTATGGTTTGTTTATGATTGTTTGCTGCTAGAAGAATTGCCCTAATGTGCCATAATGTGATTTTTTGATAATCTGTTCTAGCCCATGTGACATCGACAGAACCTATATTTGGGGTGGGGTTATTGTTACCTCATTTGGCTAATATTTTTTTTATTATAAGTGAGACAGGATATAACTGAACAGTTGATGGATCAAAGGCCTTGCTCAGAGGCCCAACAGTGGCAGGTTGGCAATGCTGGAATTTGAACTCCAATGACCATATCCAATCAGTTGCCCAATAATTTAACCACTGTGCCACTATTGGGCTACTGTTTAATCAAGTAACCAAGACACATCAGTTTCCATATAGTCCATGACCCATTCGTGTTGTGCTTTGAAGCAAACCTGTACAAGGCATCTATAATCTCTGCTCATGACCAAAGGATTATGTAAAAAAGACCTGAAGTGTAACCAGAATTTTCTGTTTGTGAAAATCTAGGTTACACGGGACATGCAACTTCGATGGATTTCATCTCAAACCATACATACCTTCTTGTCGGCATCTTGGGTGGGACCCTTGTGATCATCATTGGATTTTTATCTGTGATTTTATGTCATTGCAGGTATGAGTCTTTATAATCTCATTACTTCGGCTAGCATTGGATGATAAACCTGGATGTCTCAAGTAATGCTAAAGAACTGAGATTTTTTTTCCTGTTTGCTTTACAGAGAGTTGAGCCATGAGACTGAGAGGAAAAGATGGAACTCCACTAGACTGTCAATCATCAAGAAAGACCAGACCACATCTACCAGCTCTGATGAAGTCCATGAGCCCTTGTACATTAATGGAGACCATAATGGAGATAGGTCTTATTCAATGGCTACAAGAAGTGCAGGTGTGTCAGCGTCCCCTCGACATCAAGCCAACTATAACATCTATGTTGATAATGTCTGCCGACCAGCAGGGAACCTGTATGAGAACATTGGACCTGCAGGTCTAGAGAACCTTAGAGTTACAGTACCAAACTTGTATGTGAACAGCGATGAAGTAGCAAAGCTTAGAGAGATGTCTGAAAACAGCACCTCGCGACAAGCTCCTGGAGATAATTCAGCATATCGAGACAAGCTGTTCCACATCTACAACCAGCCTGTGGCCATTGTCCAAGCTCCAGAGCATTTCCCTGCCCAGGGACAGGCTGAGAACACTGGAAGCCGATGCGCCACCTTTCCCCGGAATGGCACAGAGCATGGAGCACAGACTGAGCGGAACCTGAAAGACAGTTTCACCCAGACACTGCCAAAAGTCCCACAACAAGACAACAATGTGCAGCCCGCTCTAGAAGGCCCCCAGAACTCCACTGCCAACCCAGGAATCTGGGGCCGCTATAGCCACTTGCTTGAGTCGGTCTCTGTTCCAGGAACCCTGAACGAGGCAGCTGGAATGGGTCATTTCCATGGTGAGCTACAGGGAATCTCTGAGCAGACCCTGCTGGAGCTTTCCAAGGCCAAGCCTTCTCCTCTGCCTCCTCGAGCATGGTTTGTGTCTTTGGATGGTAAACCAGCAGCCCAAGTACGCCACTCTGTAATCGAACTCCAAGGAAGGCACAGACCAGGCAGCAGCAATGACACCAGCCTGGACTCTGGGGTGGACATGAATGAGCTCCAGCAGTTGGTACGAAAGAGCGATCAGGAAGGACCATCGATCACCAACATGCCCAAAGTAGCAAGGGGCCGTGGCCAAGAGGAACAGGACTTGAGCAGTAGCGAAATTGGAAGTCCTGAAGATACATCTCTGAGGAACACACTGGAAGGCAGCAGTGCAGCAATCCCCAACATCCCAGAGGATCAAGATGCTGGTGACACATCCAGCGAGTCAAGATCCACCCCACCCCCCAGGAGACTGCGCAAGGTGCGCGACAAAAGGCCTGATAAGAAAACAACTCGACATGTGAGAGAGGAAAGAGCGCAAACAAAACGTTAGTTTAATCTAGTCTTTATGCTGAGCTTAGGTGTCTGCCAAATATTTCTGGTTTTCATCATCCTGCCTTATTGTACTGTTATCTGGAGAGACACAAAGATGGCCTGTCAACCATTGGAGGGTTGCTTTCTTAAAGTGAATTTCTGTTGGTGTTTCCAAGTTTTCTGCATCCAGCTATTGCCCATCCATGACACCAATCCAGGGGCCTTCAACCTTGTCCACAAAGGGCCGGTGTGGCTGCAGGCTTTTATTCCAGCGAAATAGGAGCCGCACTTGATAGTTGATTGGAGACCAAGATAAACTGATTAAACAAGTAGAATCAGGTGTGACTTCTGCCTGGTTGAAATGAGAGCCTGCATCCACACCATCCCCTTATGGACAAGGCTGAAGACCCTTGCACCATTCCATTGTTCCTACACATCAGCTCCACATCTCACTCCTGTACAAGTCAGTGTTGTGTTTGTACAAAGTCTTATGTTTACAAGAGTACATTGCAATACCATGTATTCAGTTCCATTTTTTTCCCCCCACTGTGAGCACAATGCCTGTACAAGCTCTACAAAGCTATTTTTACACTGATAATGAGTCCGAATACTTAAGGGGATGTTTGGAACAGGATGATAATTTGCTTGACGTTACTTCCTTTTTATTGTAAATACAGGTGTAGATATGTGAAGTAAGCAAGAACTGCCACCAGAGTGCCAATAGTAGTGATAAAAATAAAATCCTGTAAAATCTGACATCTGGAATTCCAAGATATGAGAAATGTTGTGAAATGAGAAGGAATGTCAAGTGTATAACCTGTACATGAACGTTATTCTGGCATTCAGGTAAAAATAACTATTCTGATTTAAACAAAAAAAAAAGTCCTTTAAGGACATTTATTTGTCTTGCACTTAAAATTGTTTAAAATCCTCATATTTGCATGCTAGCTTGGATACATTTTTTTTCTTTTTAGATTTTATGTTAGAGAATGTAGCAACAAACATCAGGATTTTACCAAGGCTTCAGCCCCGAATACGTCAACGCTGTATTATTTAATAGCCATAGATCCAGCAAATGTTCCATGATGTCCATGATGTTTTGTGTATAAATGTTTTGATGGACAATATCATTTCATGACTGACCAACAGGCAGAATAAGCTTTATTATTATTTTTTTATTTATTTATTTTGATGACTAGAAACAAACAGGAAGGTTGTTTCCAAGTAGCAGAGGCATATGAACTGGGGTTTGGTGGGCAAATTGATTTCGACATAATGCTGATAAAAATAGTGCTGCATGACTGAAAATAATTTTTTTTCCTTTCTAGGTAGTGTCAAGTCAATTTTCATATTGTACTGTGTATCATTCATGTAAATAACGTACCACTTTAAATGGGCACATTCTCACATTTCTTGAATGCTTTGCTGACCAGTTTGTGATTTGCAGTTTTTGTGCACATCAATAAAGGAACTAGCCAGTGTTAGTTGTAATATCTTTAGTGGTTTATTGCCATTGCATTTCTTGATGTCTAGAAAGCACTGGGCTGTCTAAATGTAAAACAAAGGAAAAAAAAAAAAACACACCCTTAGTTCCTTTCAGGTTTAGCACTGATGGGTATACTTGTTGGCTGTAAGTCAAGCCTGCTTTGACCGCCATTGCTCCAACATGTTCGTACGCCCACACCATCCCCCTCCAACCTCATTGGTCTGATCCGCCCACGAAGAGAGCTTGCCTTGCACTGGGCTTTATCGTCATGCTTACTGAAACCCACAAACAAGCTCTGTTTGGTTCCCCCAGACCCTTCCATACTCCCAATCACAGGAGATATGGACAAGGTCGGACAGGATGTCTTTGCCCTCATTCTCTTCCTAGAGGCAAAGACTGGAGCTTGTTCCAAAGACAACCACCTCTGCATGGACCTGGATGCACAGGATTTGGGCATTACAGCATGTGTGCTGTCGATGCAGACAGCCTGGGTGTTCTGGATGATGGATTCAAGAGAAACAGGAGCCAGAGGGGCTGCTTTAGATACATCAGATCTTTCTTTCCTTTGCAAGCCAATACCAGGTACAAACAACCCTGTGTTCTGCTGATCAACAAGGTGGATCTGGGCACTACTAGTAGGAGGCGCTGTGTTTACTGCCTTAATGTCATTACTGCTCCACGTGAGAGGGTTGTAGATGACATGCCAGTCCACGGGGCAGCAGATGGACTGTTGTAACCATGTCTTGATACAGCCAGAATGAAACTGCAGTGCCAGGAAGAGAAAGGAAATCCTGGTTTGGTATAGACACTATTCTTTTACCCAACCTTTTCATTTCAGATGAAGTGCACAATTATACACAGCTATACAGACTTCACAGTACTCATAGATTTGTTTCCCTTCTGGAAAGTTACCTTGTGTCGACAGGGGAGAGTTTTAACTTGCTGGCCCACGTGGAAGCTCTGAAGGCAAAGACGACACTGTATTCCCAGTTCCAGAAGTCGGGAACTTTGGTGAACCTGCATTACTGGCAAGATCCTCAAAACATGCCCTGGAACCACGTCTGACATTACACCAGTTCCAATGCTGTAACACCAAAGGGGCAGCTTCCATTAAATATACTGAATCAACTAGAATAACTGTTGACTATACAATATATCCCTACTTACTTATTGTACATCTCTGTATTGTCAGTTAAGCATGTCTTGCTTTCCATGATTAGTTGCCATGACTGATTTCTTTTCTGCAGAATGATATTAGCCAATGTAAGTGTCAGTTCGCCAATAACATGACAAAGCCAAACATTTACAGGCCAAATGGAGAGCGGAAATAAAAACTCACCATTCTCATTGCAAATCTGTGTTGCGGATGACAGCTTCTCTTAAAGCAGTCCTCACACAGGTGGTAATAACCGCATACAGTGCACCTACAGCATGAACGGAGATTTAACTTCATTACACAGAAGATTAAACAAGTAATGAAGCTTTTGCCTCTGGCGTCTGTCTGGATTTTTTATAAAACCTCGGAGCAAATGATGGACTTTGCATTTGCATTCATTTGGTCTCAACACTTGTCTATCGAAAATTTCGTTTCTAATTTGGGAATACTCCTTTTCCCCCATAAACCGTTTAAAACTTTTAGTGTTTCTATTGTTTTCTGTCGCCCAGTAAGATTATGTCCACTAAATAAACCAGATTAATCAAACAGTCAACTTGATTAAAAGAGCACAAACCAAATCCACAAGAAAACCTTTGTTGAATTGAATGTATTCCTATAACAGCATGTCCTGCTGTATTTTACAACATTGTACTGCGTATCCATTCAAACAGGTTAGTTATTGTTATCACTTAGGGTATCACTATGAAAATGAATCAATAACTTCTGGCCAATCAGATGCCAGGATCAACAGCACTGTGGTATAATTCTGAATTAAACACTACAAAACCTGAAAACTTTATAAATCCAGCATTTTAAAACATTCAGAAATTTGTTCAAAAGGTAATTATCATTAGTTATCATCATCATTTTTTGGAGGGAAAAAAAAAAACAATCAGTGGATATAATCAAAAACAACAAACTTGCTTATTAACAGCAGATTTCACCTACTTAAAACATTTTCCAACAACAGGACAGATTCTGCAGTTGTTGCATGGGATCCCCAGGTGTTTTTCCAGACGCTCTCTCTCTGAGCAGGTACACAGCTGACCTGCATTTTTCACCTGGATTTTACACAAGCAGTCACACAGGGTAGATTTGCTGGGTTTTTACGTTTATGCAGGGTTTATGAAAGCCCTAAAAATTAGAATGTCAAGGTTTAAGTACTTGAGAAAATTCCATGTGCTACACGCTACTTCAAGCCTGTCCTACCAGTTCCAGTAGCATCTTCAACGTGCTGAAGTTCCTCCGGCACAGGGGACACTTCACCATGCCGTCTCCCTCGGACCTGCTCTGATGGTCAGCCCACACCTTCATGCAGGAGATGTGAACATTGTTTCCACATCCAAACCTTTAGAATGTAAACTGGCATAAGCAATGGTTTGTGGCTGTAAAATAAAACCTTAGCGTTTTTCAGTGGTTTCCCTTGAATGATAGATGAAACATATGCTTTATTATTACTTGTGAGAAAGTATATGGCATTTTTGAGCTCAGTTATTGGCATCAATCAGGCCCTTGTATGAACCTGCAATGCGCCACTGGAAGTCTTTTCCTAAGCAGTTCTTCTTGACAGATGGGACAGATATCGTCATCCCTTATACCCTTCTGCCTGATAGTACCATCATCTTCCTCACTACAGCAAAGCTGTGCAGGGGCTGATGGGACACTGTCCGTCCTATATGTACATTGTAACACCTCCAGGATCTGTCTCTCTACAAGACCTGGTTGGAAACAGTCTGGACAAAAGAGAAAATCTGTGCGATCAGCACGTGTGTAGAAAAATAGATGAGTTACAGAGTTAACATGGATAATAAATGACGAAAACTCACATTCATGATCTCTTGGTAGCCTAAATTTGCGCATCAAAACCCTGCAATGATGAAATTAAGTGATGAGACATCGCTTAACAGGTGCCAAAAATGAGATGTGGACCATATTCAGAGTTAAATCATGACCTGGATTTAGTATCACCTGGATACACTGTGTGCACAATTAATCATCAGAGCACAATATAATAATAATAATAATAATAATTAAAAAAAAAAGCTAAATAATAGGATGTGCTGGATCAAGTGCTATTTTATAAGCTGCTGGATAATGAGAGTGGAGGCCATTTTACTTCCAGTGATTACTGTGATCTTTACAACTAATACTTTTCATGCACGGTGGTGCGGTGGTTAGCACTGTCGCCTCACAGCAAGAAGGTCCTGGGTTCGAACCCCGAGTCACCTTTCTGTGTGGAGTTTGCATGTTCTCCCCGTGCATGCGTGGGTTTCCTCCGGGTGCTCCGGTTTCCTCCCAC
>JAQQZU010000036.1:28181865-28194438 GCA_030068025.1 Parauchenoglanis punctatus | reverse complement strand
GGAGTGTAAGGGGCGGGAGTGTAAGGGGCGGGAGTGTAAGGGGCGGGAGTGTAAGAGACGGGAGTGTAAGGGGCGGGAGTGTAAGGGGCGGGAGTGTAAGGGGCGGGAGTGTAAGAGACGGGAGTGTAAGGGGCGGGGAGAAAGAGCAGTGCGATGCGAAGTGAGTCGGCGGTGCAATAATTGTGATGTATATAACATGATTCATTTTTATTGCTTATATGGTGGCAAAGTTGGATCCCTTAAGGCAGTGGACCAAGTCTCACATCTGGCTAATTTCTTTCCTCTCAGTTAAGCAGTAAGGAAGTGGAACAAGGCATGATTGACTCTAGAAAATAATAAGCAAGATGGAAAAGTGTTCGTGAGATCGTGAGTCCGAATCCTGACAATTTCACAGTCATCCATGGCCTAGAGTACAAAACTGGCTGTGCTTTCTGTGAGAGGGGCATAATCTCTTCCCTGTCAATCACAGCAGCACCAGCCAATCACAGGCATCCGTAAAGAAGATGGACGTTCGTTGGATGATCACGGAGAATTAGCGAGTGAGTGGGAATTGGCGAGGTAGAAAATTGAGAAAAAATACATCAACCAAGACAGCGATAGAAGAAGAAATAAAGGTGGGTTTTAAACCACGCTGCCTATTCAAGTTCTGTAATTCTGCCACAGTCATGCCACATCCTTATCCCAAAATATTGCATTATTTGGGGAACAAAAGGGTCTCAGAATGTAACTGGCCCCTCTAACAGAACAGTTGACCCCAGCCTGGCCCCCTCTGTTGAAATGGTCTAGAAACATCACTGCAAAAACAGAGTTTCACAACACTTTCTCTCAGATGACTTTCCGGTGGTTAGTTGTGTTGGCTCGGTTTTAGTAAACTTCGATTTTCCCCAAGCAAACAGCCGGGGATCGAAGAACCTATTGTCCGAGCCAGGACTGTAGCAACAGAGCTGTTATAAGGCCAAAGGCAAGTGGAACGAATCCAAGCCTTCTTGACATAACAGTCCAGTCTATCTAGGGACCCCTGATTACAACATGGGGGAGATGTGAATATCCTCAGACCTACACTGGAAGACTCACTTGTGTCCGTTTTGGCTGTAGACAGGCAAACCAGGGCTATAATCAGATAATTAACCATCAGTATGGGGGAATGCCAATGAAGAATGTAAAAGATTTATCAAAAATGTATTTTCCAAAAACATTTCGGAAAATATCAAACATAGTTTTGCTAATTTCAGTTGGAAGGCTTCCAGTCAGACGTATGGTTAAATGGAGCTGCTTTGTGAAGACTATCCCAAACATGGCTGTGTTCAGGATGAAGCGTTAGAACACCTTTTAGTCGAATGTCAAAGATCAGTGGAAATCTGGACAAAAGTTAAAAACTTAGGATTAAAAATGGACCTTTCACCAAAGACAGTCATGTACGGGATCTTCGGCGGGATTCCACAATTTTTTACGCCATCTATGGTGGTTATTGTCTGTATTTTGACAAGTAAATTATGTAAAACAAAATGCACGATTGTAAGAAATCGATGTAATGTACCTGCTGAAGTGGGTTTTAAACAAATTGTCAATCATTTAAAAAATAAACCTAAAGAATGAAGACTGTAGACCTAAAAAAACAGTATGTACGGTTAAGCTTAACACTGTAAAATTGTTGATATATTTCATGCTTTTTCCTTAAAAAAGTGGAAGCAAAATGGACTGGAAGTATATGACTTGATGAAGCAGATGAATATGATGTAGTAGTACATGTATATGATGTATGGTATGGTATGGTATGGATGTTCCTCTGAATGATGTAAAGGTTGTTGTATATGATGTAAATACTTTCTTTAGTGATGTAATTATGTAAAAGCAAACCACGGTCAAATTTATGAGAAAGGGAAAGCTTGTTACACGTGTTGATGACAATAGCGTATACTGAGCATCATTTAGCTTTAGCTGAAAGGTGTCTGGGTAAAAAGTCAAAGACGTCGGTGAGTACTCTCACTCTAAGTGGTTTTAAATCATGCAGACATTTCACCAAAACAATGATCTGATTGGGTGAAAATGTTTTACAAATTCATAGCTGCAATTAACTTTTCCTAGATTTCCTTCCCTGTATTGGCCATTTAATGTGAAATCTACACTGGCTTTGGAAAACTCCTGGCTTCTGATCAATCCCTCAGATGGAAACCCAGAGCTCTTTCTCCAACCTTCCAACGCTAACGACCGCCAAGCATCTCGAACGTGTTCGTGGCTCCGTTGTTGTTTTCCTTTTTTAATCAAGACCCGGCGGTCCATCTGTGGCCAAGGGGCACGAGACGCCATGTGATTCTTTTGTTCGAGCTCCAAACATTTCCTGCTCGGAATGGGGGAACAAAACCACATGATTCGGCTCATATGTGGAAAACTATCCCCTTTTTTTTCCCTTGCTTTTGTGGAATGGTAAGAAACACGCTTCCGAGAAGTCCAGACAGACAGACAGACAGACTGTATTAATAAAAGTGTGTTTAATCTTCCATTAACATCCATCTGAATGGAAAGTGGTTTCATTAGGAAATGCCACACGTTTCTCAATCACGTCGCAAAGTAAATACACCTGTGTTGGATGAACTTGAATGTTATCGGGTTTGTCAGAGATCCCGCTTGCGGTGAACAAACAGCTGTAGCATTAAATTAAATCATGTAGATGTTATTATTAATTAAAAAAAACTTTTTGGATACAATGCGGTGTACGATTTTGCGCAGGCTAATAATAAATTGTGCTGAAAACCATATGTGGTGTCCGTCCTGTTAAACCTTCCTTCCTGCTTTCCTTCCCTCGTTCTCAGAATCTCTCGCTGACAGCGGGACGGGGGCATCCGTACTAACAAAGCAAAACGGCGTATGGGTAACCTGAAGAACTTTACTGGCTCGCTCTGGTACTTTGTCGACAATAATGCATTGTTTGATGAAAAACCTTCGGGACTGATGTCCTTGAAAACGCCTTTCTTTAGCTCCTACTGAGACGACGGCGGTTCAAAATAGTCACACGAAAGAGTTGTTTTTATAATGAGCTTATGGCACACTTTACTTACGAACATTTTTATTAAAAAAGAAGCTTTTTGTTATTAAAAGAAAAAGTGCAGCTTGAACCATTCGTAAGAATTTAAACAAGTCACATCGTTACAACTTTATCTTGCACTGTTGTGACCTTCCCGTCCATCTGAGACATGCAGAATGCCATAGACCATGCTACAAAAATCATGAACCAGTGGACGATGCTGCGATCGGAGTTTTATTCCAAAATCGCAGGTTTTTGTTGTATTAGTCTTACAGTGGGAGTTACATCACCTTTAGGATGTTTTTTGACTTTTATTATGTCTCTATATGAGTCATTCTCTCTATGAGCCAATAGGAGAGCAGGAGGCGTGTCTTTTAGTAGTTTACCCCGAGAAAGTGGAACGAGCACCAGTGACAGTGGGAAAGAGTCCCCAGTGCCACGTAATTTTGGGTACCTTCACGTTTTTTGAAACCCAAGCCAGATTTAGCCGACTCAGCTTTTCCTAAGTAAGCGTACAGTTTTGTCCACCATGTTTACAGAAGGTATCTCCAACCTAGTGAACCGAATGACCTCTGCTGCTCATTCATTATAATTCCTCCATATATTCATCTTTTGTCAGGGTCACAGAGGACCATCAGAAGGATAATTTTGAAGTTTTGTCCAAAATGAGGAACCCGTCCCAAGTAGGTCTCTCCAATCCCCACAGTCCTGATCTTTGTACATGTTGAATATCTTCATTTATACCATAGTGCTGTTGAATTCTGGATTCTGATTGGTCAGAAGGTGTTGATTAATCCTCTATAGCAGCAGCTCTGACTGCAATGCAGCTCCAAGTCTCGACACATTTTCCATATTGATTCGGATTTGGTCATCGATCTCGCCAAGTATGGTGTTGGTCTCGACCAAGGGTTTGTAAAAAAGCACTTCCTTCCTCTAGAAAACAGCCTGTGCAGGAATGAAGATGACTAGCTGAAGTAAAGTCTTGGGCTCGAAAAGGATTTGATGGCTAGACCCGGACTTGGACTTCACAATGGGGGTTTGGACTAAAGCGCTACGCTGTCGTTTCTATAGTAACAGCTAACACTAACTTCAAGAGGGAGAAAAAACAGAGGCTTGCGAGGGAACGACTGTTTATAGCTGCCATTCCATAACACTAACTAACAGATAAAACACTTACGGACATTCTGTTACTGGAAAATAATCAACTTTGGGGTGTTAAAAGTAACGCCACCCAATAACAGCATGACACGGAGTGTTTTATTCCTCACACATGATTGTCTGCACGTTGTGGCATAAACTTTTAACAAGTTTAACACGTGTGCTCAACAGAAAATCGGAATTTAGTACTTGTTCACTTTAAGTCAAATAAAATGTGGACTGTAAATGAAATATATCCTGTATTACCTTCTCATTTTAATAGCAGCATGCTAGCAGCTAATACTGTATCTGAAATATGTGGAAATAAAGCGCAGAAGCGGTCACGGTTGACAGCATTTAAATCGTTAACCGTCTCTGAACTCGTTTCACGTCTGAACAATACAGGAAGCAACGTCAGATGAACATGTGTTAAAATTTAGCAACATTATGGAAAAATAAACAAGGCTACAACTTAATAAATGCATTTGTAGGCACCGTGGACGTATTTTTGGAATTGTTGTGAAGTTATGGCTGTTTGAGGTATAACGAATGAAAAATGTTCTGTCTTTTTATAAATTTTACTCATATTGAGACTATATAAAATATTGCTTTAATGTTTGTATACCATATGTTTAATAATACAATACATATATTAATAGCCAAAATAGATCAAATGCTGCCAATACGCTTTAGGTTCCTCCCAGTTTTTATTGGCAAGTGCACTAAAAGTACACAGGAAACTGTGTGCAGAGTACGAGTGATCATTTCAGTACACTACTCCGGTTAAACGATCTGGTTTTCATACTTGGCTATAAAAAGCTCACCAAAACACACTGAAACCGCACTTTACTGCATAAACTAACAGCAGAAACCCCCTCTTGGTGCTTTTCGTCATTCTAATCCAATGTCAACTCTCTTCCCAATTTAGAATCCTAAAAGGTGAGGAAATGATGAAAAACCAGGGGAAAAGTCTCAGGTAATTCTGTGTTATTGTCTGGAAGTTCCAGAACGGCGATGTGGAAGTCTTTCCATATCTATATTGGGATTTCCTTGGGTGTGTTATGGGTCACAACAGGAAGCTCGAATGGCCGTGACTTATTTGCTGTTGTTGTTTGCTTTATTCATTGCAGAAAGCATATCCAGACCGAACATCTACATCGACCTCTGCTGAGGGTTTTTCAGATTGAAAATGCCCCGCACCACGGAAAGTTCATCAAAGAAGTGAAAAACAAGCTGAAGTATAAAACAGGCAAGTCCGTAAAACTGATGTATCCACCAGTGGACAAAAGGAGAAAGGAGATTGTACTCCATCATGTCTGCAGTCTCCAACCTCGTTATGTAGGCATGGAAGACAAAAACTGGCATGGATGGACGTGGACATTTGGTGGAAAAACAAAGCTGAAACATGATAACCTGCTGCCCTTCCTGAAGAGTCCGAGGAGGAGTTTATGGGATGTTTCTCTCGTTCCCTTCCTCCCTCTCGCCCGTTCTTTCGGCTGGCCCCTGGCTGCTCACCCCTGCAGCCCTTAAATCAGGAAGCCTGTGTCAGTGCTGACAGTTTGTTTAACTCGTGTCAGTTTGGGAAACACCCATGGACATCAAACCCCAGAGATTTTCCACTTCGCACCTAAAGAGTGTGAGATAAGAGAGGGCCAACACCTCGCACATTCCGGATTCCCGTAATGCTGCAAAAATGCGAGAAACTGATCCACGGATCACATATTTTAATATCTAGAAAACAGTTCACAGAAAGCGAGAAGTAACAGTACAGTACTAAAGGTCAGTTAGAGGCTGGAAAAAATTTGGAAAGTGTGTGATTATTATTATTACTTTGTTTTTACACGAATGAAAGAACCTGCACCATTCCTGAGCACTTGGCTCTTACAGCTGATACAATATAAATAACTGTATACACTTATTATATAACTTCGTAATCAGTTGTCGTCTGTTCACTTAACAACGAAACAAAAGTCCTGAAATTACAAACTCACCGTAAGCTAGCTCCGGAAAGGTCAGTTTGTCGACAAGCCCTTTTCACAAATCTCAGTAAGGCACAAAAAAATTTTCCGATGTCACAAAGCTGAATTCCTGGAAGAATTGAGCTCCAACCATAATCGTGCCCACCTGATCATCTAATCATTGCCTTAAGAAGTTCCTGATCAGCTAAAAGAGGTGTGTTAGATTTAGGTTGAGGGAGGCAGAGCTCCAGGAACAGGGTTGGAGCATAATTCTATACATTTTTATCTTCAACCTTGGTCCATGGTGTGAGATGATAGTGTGTAAGGATGGGAGAGTTTAAGATGTTTAACAGAACCCCTCCTGCCAGCAAATCTGTTCCACACTTAACGCCTATTTCACAACTGGACTTTAAAACTTCCTAGAAACTTCAGCAGCAAGTGGAAAAGACAAGCATGCTTTACAGGGATTAGGAAGCCAAAAGCGCCGAACGCGGCCACACAGGGGGAAAAAAACTCCCTGGTGTCCAGCTGGACTTGTAAAACGTCCGGCTGACTCAATCCTGCAGACGTAAATCATCAGATATAAACACTGCTTCAACCTGGGAGGTGTTAATTCAACACAGCAAACGCTGTAGTATTCTGACGCAGTGGAGAGTTTGTTCGACACAGCGGGAGGTGGATAAATAGCCTACAGAAAATAAAAAGCCTCTCTATGGGAAGAGAAAAAGAGCTCCGTTACCAGATCATGTACATATTCCAGAAAAATAATCAGAACATACAAACACGGGAATCTGGAAAAAAGTAAACTAACAGGAAAAAAAAGTCTTTTTATACATTTCAATCATATCACACATGACATTTTTTTGTTTTACAATATCCTTGTCAGTTAAACTGTGTTCTCTTATTATTGGCACCCACAGAAGAAACACAAAACAACATAAAAAAAAAAAAAAAATCCAAATGAAACCCCTATTCAAAGAGTCATCACTTTATACTACAATGAAAGACTTTCAACACTGTGCAAGCATTCTGAACAGTGCACCCTGAGTAATTATAGCCAGCTATAACATATATACACCAACTCTACAAAAGAGCCCTAAATCCAAACTCAACCCTTATTCAACACTGTCAGACTTAATTAAACACTCCATCAGCGAATGCAGGCGTGCTGTTCTGTGCACCACAGTTCACTCTGGCTTGGACTCAGTGCTAGAACACATCTATGACATGTACAGTAGCGTATTTGTCAACAACTTCAAGCAATCAAGGTGAACTTTTAAGACGCGCGCGCTCAAAGTCATGTATAGCGGAATGATGTGAAATAAATCACCATCACAAGCAGCATGAAATGAAAGTAAGGACAATGAACAATCCTGGGGTTTTGTTTTTTTTTTCATCCAACTCACCGCACAAGAAGCGAGAAAATCCGAATGCGAATGAAAGGATTTACTGGAATAAGGAAGTCAGCAGTGAGCAGCAGCAGCAGGAGCAGCGCGCGCTATTCCACACACGCACGCACGCACGCACACACACACACACACTCACATCCACAGCGCGCGAGCATTAACTGCAGAATCGCGTGAGTCGAGCGCGCGGACGTTCTCTCGCTAGCCCTCTCTCTCTTTCCTCTGGTTGGTCAACTCTTGGCCGCGTGAACGCGCTTTCTAAACTCACTGGGCAACTCACTAACGGAGCCTCTGACTTCCGGTGACATCAGCGCTCCACTGTTACTATGGTTACCTGTCCCCCCTACCGATTCTTTGTACTAGCATATTATGCAGTACTTATAGAAGTGTACACTATAATACTGTCATATATATATATATGCATTATGAGTCAGTTCAAAAACATTACTTTTGGAAAATAAAGTAGAAAAATGTTTGTATGTTAGTTTAAAGAAAGCAACATGTTACGTAAGAGCACTTTTCAGACAAAAAAAACCTAGTGAAGGCTCCTGGGATTTGCCACAAAATAGAAGCGACTGTCAAAGTCTCCAGGAGAACTGTGGCAGATTGTCCAAGATTTCACACACTCATTTACAGCTCATTTCCATATGAAACTGTACACGTTGCACCTGGGACTGTACTATAGCTGCATCCACTCAGATTTGTGATAATTTGCTTAAAATGGACTTTTACCAACTAGTTCTAATATTTTCCCTATGTCCCTACACACTCAGCAAATTCTGAACCGCTCCAATTATGAAAAATATATTGAGATTGGTAGATCTCTCAAAGGATCCACTAGTAAATGATGCAACCTTACTCAAATTAATGGCAGCCAATACAGTGCATCGCCCCTCAGTGACAGCTTTCATCACACCCTGACACCCTGCTCATGCCCTGATTGTTGCTAACTCTAGCTAGCTAGTGTATTGGTGTTGTGTTCATTAGTCACTGCACCAGGCAAGTGATTTAAATGTGCTAGCAAGCTGGCAAAGTGAAACATGTAGCCTAGCTATTTACTGCTTATATTAATTAGGAACCGTACAGACGAATGTTCAATGTGGAGTGTTGCGATTTACCACTGTACACTACTTCTTTTTTTTTTAGTATCTGGAATGCTTTATTAATTCCATTTAAAGACTCAATAAAATATGTATGAGGGAATTTTGCATTACACAGCTGAGAAAGTAATAAAATATTGTTATTTAACCAATACTGGAATTCTTTTCACTCATTATCTTTATAGTTATTCAAAATAAAGGTTTACTTATAGATCAGAAATTAAGATACTTGGAAAGTAACATGCAGTAATTATATTAAAATATAGTAAAAATATTAGAACAATAAAAGTATACTATACTACACTATACTATGACTAGCAGACTTTTGAACATTATAGCTTTTATGATAAAAGTACTTTTATGATATAAAGTTTGTGCGTTAACGTGTGGCCTTGTTTGCGCATGCGTGGAGGATTAACTCTTGCATTTACGCATGCGCAGTACACCTCGCTCGTGAGGCCTATTTGGACTGAGCATGCGTGAGACAGCTCGGTTGGGACATCATGGCAGAATTACTAAGTGGCAGTAAGGAACAATGCATCTGCGCGCCACCTGCCGTAGAAGAAGAAGAAGAAAAAGCAGAAGAGGGAATAAGAACGACGAAGAAGAGTTTGAATGGCGTTGTTGCTCATTGGAGGAGATGTTACTGTTTATCACGTTTCTGCGTGTTTTTTAAGTGTTTTTAAATTATTATAACTTTATACACTTAATATCAGTTGTAAGTTATGTAAATGTTTATTGTGATTATGTTACTCACTTCCCTGTTTTGCTTCTCACTCCAAGCCAGCAAATCCTTCAAATAACCAGCACTTAAAAAAAAAATCCCAGTGTTTATTATACTTAAAATTATACTACTTAATTTCTGCTTAAAACCTATTTTTGTGGAATAGTTTCCTGCAGGGTTGATGTTTGATTTTACTGTAGACTGTACATGCAAATTAAAATGCCTTACATGCCTGGGTACAGTGTGTATACATGGCTACTTACTAACTGTAGCAATTTGTTATAAAAGTTACATATTAATCATTATAAGTATTCCATAATTATAGCAACAATAATAAAATACACTTTTATCTGTCATACCTACACATATTAAAAATACAACTACTTACTTACAACTACAACTTACTAACTTTATTTTTATTTGTGACTAACTTTATTTTGGTAAAAAAAAAAAAAAAAAAGGTTTATTCATTTGTTTTCTTTTAAATAACAATACCAACCTATCAATAGGTTAAAAAAAAAAAAACTGGAGGTACACATGTACAGGGTCTAGATTGTGAATGAGTGTTTTTTGAGTGAGGGAAATTTGAAAATAAAAAAAACCTTTAATTGATTCTTGTAAAATCATGACTTTTTCTTATTGTAGGAACTGCACATATAAAATAAACAGCACTACAATGCAATCTATTATTCCTATCAATTACAGCAACTAAGTTAATATTGCTGTTACACTACACAATAGTTTACAGACAATTGTTAAAGTAGTATTCACACGACCCTCTTCTGTTGTCCTGCGTAGTCCACATGTACTGCCTGTGTTTTTTCGAGTCTGTTGACATCATCACCATCCTGGGCCTCAACACAAATGGAAACAAGAGAGTATAAAGAGATGAAGCCAGAGCGGTTTCAGAGTAGCGCAATGACAGAAACCTCTGCCTCAGAATCAGCAAAACTAAGGCAATGATCATAGACTACAGGAGGTTGCAGGAGGATGGCCACGCCCCCTTTCACATTGGTGGGCCACTGTGGAAAGAGTTAGGAGTATCAAGTTCCTCATGTGCATCTCACCATCTCACCGTGTGCACCTCACCGATGACCAGACCTGACCCCGTTACACTATGACAGTGGTGAAATCTGCTCGTCAGTGACTCAATGTCCTGAAGAGGCTCAGGAAGTTTGGTCTCCCCTCAAAATCCTCACCAACGTCTACCAACGCACCATAGAGGGAATCCTGACTCGGTGCATGACTGTCTTGTCTGGTTTGGCAGCTGCTCCCTCCACAACCACAAGCCCCTCCAGACAGCCATTCAGTGTACAATTGTCACCGACATTTTGTGCACACAAGAAATAAACTTGAAATTTGAAACTTTTTCATTGCCGTGTGTGTTTACTATTTTCTGTGTGTGTGTGTGTGTGTGTGTGTGTGTGTGTTTATTGTCCTCTGTGTATGTTTGTCCATGTGTGTTTATTGTTGTGTGTGCATGGATATTGTCCTGTGTGCATATAAAAACCAAGGCATTTCATTATACTGTTATTATTACCAACAACAGAAACTAGATTTTAAAAAGTACTAGTTAAATGAAAATTATTTTTAACTAAGAGTTGCACATGTAACACCAAATGCACTTTTCATGCACAGGTACTGGTGGGGTTTTTTTTTGTTTGTTTTTTTATGAAAAATTGGTACTAGTGATCATTAAGCAAAAACTCAAAACAGACGAACTAAAAAAACAACAAAAAACAAACAAACATGTACTGGTGATCCTTAAAAACAAACAGAAAAGGGTACTGGTGATCTCTAAAACTAAAAACAGATGGGTTCTGGTGATCTTTAAACAAAAGATCTTGCTCTCAAAATAAATAAATAAATAAAGCCTAAAAACAAGCAGGCATTGGTGATCTCCACCTTTAGAGAAAATGTTTAACCATGTTCAACCTCTTCCAGTTGAGCAATCAGAAACAGGGTAGCTCAGTGGTTAAGACACTGGCCTAGTGATTGGAAGGTCGTGAGTTCAAATCCCAGCACCACTAAGCTGCCACTGCTGGGCCCTTGAGCAAGGCCCTTAACCTTCACTGCTCACTTGTATAAAAAAAAATAAGATGTATGTAAGATGCTCTGGATAAGGGCGTCTGCCAAATGATATAAATATAAAATTCATTCCACCAATTTCTGTAATCTTCCAAACCGTAGAGACTGTCACATTGGTGTATGTAAACTTTAAGCCACTGGAATTCTGACCTAGTGAATTAAAGCTGTCTCTAATTGCCCACTGACTTGCCAACAAAATGTTTGACATGAACATGTGGAGTTGCAAAAAACCGACACTGAACATCTTTTGCGTAGGTGTATAACCTTTTGGCCTCAACAGTACATCAGATATTCACTTTTGTGATGAGGTCACAGGTAGGGTTTCCATCTGATGACTCCTCCATGCAGATCATGTTTCATGTTTGCCCTTTCTGTGGAAACTGATAGCACGTTGATATCTTTTTATAGCCTTTCCTCTGCTTCGTAGGCATCGCTTAGCTTTATTTTCAGCTTCTTGTCATGTAATGGAGGCAGATGCGAGTGCAGGTTAAGATCAGATCCAAAAACAGGCAAACACAACTACAAACTACAAAAAGCGAACACTAGCCAAGACGATGAGGAAAAACGAGAAAACCAAAACAAGATAATAAAAACCAGACATAACAATACACAGACCACCAGCTTGGTAACAACTGGAAACACAGACTGTTTACTCCACAAAGGAACACTGGGTTTAAATACATGGGTTAATCAGGAGTAAAACAAGAGCCAGGTGAAGGTGATCATGACATATGTGAGAGACAACAAGTGACGTGATGAAGGAGATGACCGAACATAAACCGAAACAGAAGCACATGGCAGTATAAACAAACACTGAGCCACGCAGACGTGAGAGTGTGCAGCTCTTGGCGTGAGCAAGAAATACGTAACTCAGTCCGCTCCTCAGCTGCTCGGAGGAGCCCCTGGCTGTTGCGTGTTAGCACAAGGTTTGAAGAATCAGGGAACTTATTATGCTCTGAAATTGTTTTTCCTACTGACAGTTCACATGAGTCCTACTGAATCAATTAAGTCTTAATGATTTAATCAGGTTTTAAGACTTTATAACTGGAAGGATGTCTAAACTCCATCCATCCATCCATCCATCCATTATCTATAGCGCTTTATCCGTCTGGGTCGCGGGGAAGCTGGAGCCAATCCC
>JAQQZU010000036.1:28163714-28181765 GCA_030068025.1 Parauchenoglanis punctatus | reverse complement strand
GAGGCGGGGTACACCCTGGGCAGGTCGCCGGTCCACCACAGGGCCGACACAGACAAACAGCCACACACGCTCGCATTGTCTAAACTCCAAATATATATATATATTTTACACACTGTTCATACTATACAAAGTGTCCATATACGACTATTTATACTGTATATGCTTTTCTGTAATTTGTGTTTTGACAGCGTTATGCAGCTTTCTGCGCCTCTAGCTTTACACTTCAAGCTATTTCCTCTTGTTACCATTCCATCACCTAAATTATAACGTAACAGAGGCTCAAACCTTTTCTCAGTTTGTCAGCATATTTAAGAGTAATGTAAAATGTCAAAGTAAAAACATTTAAGTGAAAACAAATCCTTCAGTTGCTTTTTGATTGCTTTTCCTGATATTATGGATTGGAGCAACACAGAGATCCATTAAAAGTTTTCATGATTTCAAATCAGCTCGCTGGAAAATAAATCATGCCTGAAAGAAAATCTGAATGCAATTTTCCATTCGAGTGTTGTTCAATAATGTTGTTCCTGAGAACTTCAGGAAGCTCCTTTACCTTCACCATGATTGCTGTTCCTTGCTAACCAACAGCAACGTCTTATATAATGAGACCAGATGCAATTTGGAGATAAAAACGTCACCCTCACTGGACAGGACACACAGCACTTGTTTTATTCCTGAATGTAAAACATGAAACTTGATGTATTTCAAAGGGACGGTGTGCGTATTTACATTAAAGACTATGAAATGATTTGGAAAGCATTGATAGGATGCGACGTTCCTTTTAAAATCACTAAACTACTGGACGTACTCTGCTCAAAGGGTCATAACGCTAAAATATCTTTTAAAGGGGTGTTTAGATTGATATTTATTTTTCTTTTTTTTTACTAAGATTTTTATGGGTTGATGCTTTCTGAGCCCTGCTTTAGGATATAGAGAGTAAATACTAATTATTAACCTTTAATCGTGGATTTCTTTTGGGCTTTTAAGATTTTTAAGACTAGTAACAAACCATGAGTGCTTAAATAAGCTCAAATTTCAAAAATAGGTTTGCACACCGAATTTTCATGAAGGGTGCCAATAATTTTGGAGAGGTGATGCGTTTAGTCACTAGATGGAGACATGTACAAACCATGAACATGAATTTCAAGCATTTATGTTTCAGAAAAAGTTGACTTGATATTTGACATCAGTGAATCTGTAAGTAAAATGTAGCTCTAATAACATATTGTAATAATTTCATCATTTTAATCATTGCATTGTTAGATTTTTAAACGATTTGCAGGTTATTATTCACACGAATACTTTGATGCTTGATTATTTGAAATCAGTTTAAATATTGCAAATGTTTTCATCTGCCTTTATTTCTTAACATTTAAAGGACATGACCTGTGCTGTAAAATACAAAGGGAAAGCATGAGGCTGTGTTGATGTAAAAATAAGAGAACATTGAAAGACAACAGATTTAGGACCTTTGGTTCTCCACCTGGGAACGAGTGCCTGTTAAACTCTGGTATATGGCGTGACATAAAAAATATTAAAAATGGGCTTGACCTGCACAAGGGAAATATTTACCAAACTTATAAAAAAAACTCTCTTTCACTCTCCATTACTCAGGGCCAAAAAATGATTAATATTTTATCCTAATATTTCTACCTTGTCATAAATAAGGTTGAGAACATTATTTCTGTATCTGAGGGTTTTTTCCCCAGCAAGAAAAAGAAGTTTTAATCTTAATACATTTCAAACCAGCTAGACATTGACTGTTCTTTCTGATAAAAGTCAGCTATTAGAGAAACTCCTGCTTCTCTGAGCATTAATTATAATAAAATACCCTCTTTTATTCAGCGTTGTTTGTTTTTCCTTTACATTCTTTACATAATGCTAGTTTCAAAATGAGAATGCGTTTAAGATCCGTATCTCAGTGCTGCTGTTTGTCACATCTCGGAGCTGTGATTTAAAAAAAATTTTTTTTTTTATTAAAAGGCTGGTTCATCCTTCCCAGAATCCTCTGCACCAAATAACGAGTCGCCATTTTCAATATTCCAAAAACAATCTGCAACAATCTGGCAACATCCTAGAATTGTAACATGAAATTGAAGGTATTTTATCAAAGAGTTCCCAGGCTGTTTTTCGGTACTGGAATAAATATGTTAAAATAATATAAGTTGTTAAAATAATAAAGATATTACGAATATACAGATCTCATCAGGTTACTGCAATTACGGTTCTGTGTATCTATCATTATTTGTAGGAGTCTAAGTTCATTTATATTTATGACCGACTCACTAACTTGATGTTAGAGGTGTTTTATGTACTACACATACCTACCGTAAACACATTTAAGTTATAGATAGGTCTGTGGTTTTCTCTGAAGATTCGTATTTCTCATTCGTTCTTATTATTACTTTTTTAAACTTAACCCAGGCTTGTTCAATTGGTAAGCAAAAGTTATACTTCAGTTGGAGAAAAAAACAGATTTGAAGATACTCCAAGTGTGTAAATTAACATGGAGACTCTGAAGATCACGCCAGTCTCCTGTCTACACCCTGAATTTCTAAAGCAGGACATTGCTTTCATCTACAACCCTGAAGTAACAAGAGATTTGGTAGAGTTGAGTGAAAAAATGTTAACATGAAATTCAACAATATATTAGATGCGTATTTCACGTGTTTCCTTATTATCACAAACATCTAAAATGTTAAGATATTATTGGAGAAAGAAAATCAAAATAACTATTCCGAATGGGATTTTCTGCTTGTGTTTGTGTCTCATCCCTGTCTGAATGATAGATCGTCTCCATCTCTATGGAAGATCAATATCTCCTGCTTTAGGTGTTGTGAAATCTGTCACAATTATTCTGCTTGATAGTTTGGCCTTTAAGACATAAGGATATGTTTACACATTTTTTTGATCATTATACACCTTAATGAGGCACATTTTAACTAGAGCAGGGACGCAAAACCTTTGGGCTCATTAATAATCAAAATGACGGACTCTGATCCAGTCGCTGTAATATTTATGCTCATCAAATGATCATTGAGGTCTGTTCCGTGGCACATTTTTCCACCCGCAAACCTAGGGGATGAAATTTTTGCACTCAAGTGCACTGTAGCTTCTACAACTAAAATCAAATGAACAATATAAAGTGCCTTCTCTGCATGGAGTGAGGTAATTATGTATCTAATGAATAAGAGTAGAAATATTTTAATCGTTTTAATGTTCTGCTTCGTGCATTATGTACGTCTTGATTTAAGTAAAAACTTTTCTCAACCTTTAACACACGCTAATAGACCAAGCATTTCATTATTACATTAACGCTTCGTTATAAAAGTTAAACAGTTGAATACGTTAGCTTTTACTGTGAATTAAAGCTTTAATGTTTTTTTTTTATTATTTTTATTCCGGCTTTCTTTCAACAGTTAATCCTCCTGTAATCAGTCCTAATGTCTGTCCATTTGACTTATTCTTCTCCTTCATTTATTCAATAAATTGGATTCATAATAAAGTTTTCGCATTCACTTTCATCCTCATTTCCTCTTCTGATTTGTAACAGGCTTTTCTTTACCACAACTGCAATGGGACTTTTATAAAGAAAACTTCCTTTATGCCTTTATTTGTTTCGCTGTAATTAAGTGCACTGAGCCATGCAGTGATGTGGAAGTTTGTTGTTATGACTCTATTTACTCAGTAATAAATGAGTCACCATTTTCAGCGTGTCAGCTTCATGTGGCTTTGGATGAACAGATCAGTGTGAATGAACTAGTACAGGAATGCAATAATGAAGGGCATCAGACAGGCAAAGGGTCAGATCTACAATCTGGTGATGTGTCATTTGCGAACGAGTCAGCTATTTGATTCAGATCATTGATTCAGGCTTTTTTAGGTGAACGTGGAAAGCCAACTCTGACATATCCAATATGTTTATGCAATGGCGTTACTCTTTCCGTGTAATCTAATTAATCATGTGTCCATGAAAATGTCTTTTCAACATCTACTTGACTCTGTGTGTGTGTGTGTGTGTGTGTGAGTGATGCTTGTTGAAGATGTACTGATGTAGTCAAGTGTATTTTGGATGACACTCGATTGTCAGGATAAATGGAAATGAATTTTAATGCAGCACAATATCATTAATGCATGGGTACCTACTGATTGAATCTTCAAAATAAGATTAATTTATTCATTCATCTTCAGTACTTATTTTATCCTAGTCAGGGACGCAATGGATCTGGAGCTTATCCCAAGAACGCTGGGCACACGCACACACACACACACACACACAAATTCACACAATGATCCCCACCAAGAGGCAATTAGTGCCATATTTGGGTGGAGGAAACCGAAGAACAAAGAGGAAACCCTAACAAACAGTAACCAGAGCTCAGGATCAAAACAGGAGCTAAATACAGCCATAGCTAGGCAAAACAGAGCAATTATAAGTGGCTTTTTTTCTCCTCCCTTGCTTTTCTTTCTCTTCATCCTGAGAAAGAACTACACACTCTGCAAGAAACAGGATCCTCACGCTTGCCTTTCTTAAGGTTATTCCCAGCTGTCTGAGGGAAGAAAAAAGGAATCCAGGTCAGACGGATATGAGTGTGAGAAAAAAAGAGAGCTTGTAATAATCAGCAATGATCTTGAGCAAGTTCAAACATTTCCATTTTCTGCTCATCTACCTTGCAGCGACTGCCTTTCCCCCCCCCCTTTTTTTAAGCAAATCTTATCCTGTTATTGTATGTTTGGCATTGTCTGGAAAAAACGTTTCTTTTTTTATTACCCTAAATAGATTCCTATGCAGAAAGCCCCACTGGCCAGCATTTGTAGAGAAATCTGTCCTGTCCTGTCCAAGAGTGTGTGTGTGTGTGTGTGTATGTGGTCGTATACCTTCACATGGTATGTGTCTGAGATATAGCCACCTGTGCTGGTAGAAAGTTTGAGCCAGCTTCAGTCTCAGTGATACGCATCAGTCTCTGGCCTTTTAAATCAATAAAGCGTGTCAAATCCAACAGAACTGTGCCTCAGAATGAACAATCAGCCTCTTGCGTCACTGAGGAGAGACATAAAAAACAGATGAATGATAATAGAGGGAGCATAGAGATGGATCATTTGAGGTTATGGAGTAAAGCGATGTAGATGAGACTGACTGATGGTGTGTGTAATGCGCAGGTGAATTCGAATGAGTTCTGTATCTTATCTGTGTGACAGCTGGTGATGCCTGCTGAAAAGCTCTTTTTCATGAAAAGTGGTGCGTACGCAGCCACCAGGCCAGCACAATAGATCTCGGGAGCGGGGCAGAGACGTTCAGGCTGCATGCATAATGCATTATAAGCAGGTCAGTGGAGACCCTTCTTCAGGACGCTCATACTGCAGATGAAGGACACTTTAATTACATGCAGAGGTTCTGAAGTATTGAAATGACTTGTATAAATAAATCCTCTGCTAAAAGTTGAAGTACAACTTCAGATTCTTCACTTGAGTTTGCTGAGAAAAGTGTAAACACTTACACTGATTTAAAGTATGGAAGGAAAGGGAAGAAAAGCCTCAAATTCAAGACTGATTGTGGTACATTAGTGCTGCTTTCACCCATCAGTCCAAAAAAAAAAAAATCTTTGGCTAGGGCTAAATAACAACAGCTTTGAAGTGTTAGCTTGGGTTGGGTTGAGAATTTGAAGCTTGAAGCTATGTGGTGCTTAAAAATGTCACTTTATAATTTACACATATTGATTATTATTGTGGAGAAATGTAGTAAAGTTTGAAAATGTACTGAGTAGAAATAAGAGATTTTCTTTTGAAATGTGGGAAGTAAAAGTTCCAATTGGTTTATTTATTAATTGATTCACTGGATTAGTTTCACCCAGTTAGCACAATGCATGATTCATGACCTATATTTGCATGATGCATTATAAATAAGTGCTTTCCAGGTTTCCTCCCACGCCTTTAGGCAATCTGGTAAACGGGAAGTAAATCGCATTTACCGAATGTTTTCATTTAGGTCAGTGTCTTCCTGCAAATCATCTAGGAAACACATTTTGCAGAATTAAACAGTGATCCAGATGAAATATTTACATCAGAATGGCACACGCACACATCACCCGCAACATAGCCTGCTTTTCACACAGCACTGAAAGAAAACCTCCTCCCAGATTGAACATTTTCACATCAAAATTCCACAGAAGGTGTTGATTCATGTTTTAAAAGGGCAACTCTGACAGTAGCGCAGCTGCAAATCACAGGTTTTTATTTCAGGAGGAACTACAGCTATTTCACAAGGACTTGTACAGCTAAGGCGCTACATAAACGGATTAGTGTGCGACTGTTGATGTGATGACGTTTTCTGTGAGGAGACGTTTATGAAAGGAGTCTCCAGTGTCAGCGCTTCAGGACGGAGAAGCTCTCTGTAACATGATAAGCTGTATGTTTTTTTGTTTTTTTACAACCATTTATTGCCTCTATAAAGTATGTGAGAAGAAGTTTTAACTTCACAATGTTAATACATAAACAGCTAAATAATCAACTTCACACCTTAAAGCAACAATTCAGCAAACTCTATTAAACAAAGCGCACAGTACATGGTGTCAAATAATTGAGTTTAATTTCCATTTGCATCCTCAACTTTTTTCTTATTATAGAAAGGCTGCGCAACATGACTCCTGCGCTGTCTGTGTGTTTTCATGCGTTCCCACTTCAGAGGTGTTTCCATCATCAGTGTTAACCTTTCAGCATCAATTACAGCTCCCCTGCAGCCACACAAGGATAGCAGATCCCTCTGAATAACTGCTGGTTAATTGCCGTGTTTAGATCTCTGCGACGGTGGCAGCTGAAGGATGCAAATCTCTAACTGGCCTCTCTCCGAATCTCTGAGCTTGGCTTTCATTGCAACCCTTTCAGGAATTTCTGGTGACGTGCTGGGTCTTCACACGGGAACCTTCTCTCGGATACGACTGAACAAACAAAATCACTCTGATGTCTGGCAGATGTTTAATAAAAGTGTGTAATCAGTCAGCATTGAGCTGCCAATGCGGCTTTCTGCAATGCAGGCGGCTGAGCGAAGCTTAAGTACCTAAATCGGAAAATTAGCCCCCATGAGAATGTTTGTAGAGGTTAAGAACGTTACACTAATTATAAATGTTATAATGTGGTGTATTCAATACAATATTATAAACTGTCCAGATTTTAAATGTTATCTTAAAAAAAGTAAGTGAATTTACTGTAAAATTACAGCAATTACTGTACTGTAATTAGCCAGATGCTACTGGGTTACACAGTATAATAGCTAATCTATTGACATAAACAGCTTAGGCTACTGACTTAAATACGTAGCACATAGCATAGCAATATAATAACAGTAAGACTAATATTAACTAGCTTGCTAGTGACCCTGGCTACTGGTTTACACAACATTATATTCAATCTGATGTTACCTAGCTTGTTAGCAACCCTAGATTACAGTTTACACAATATACTATTGAGGATAATCTTAGTTAGCTTGCTAGCTGCCTTTGCTATTGATTAACACAAAACATATGTCAGCTTATGTGCCAGTGACCCTGGCTTCTGAGTTACACAATATATATTTAGCCTAGTGTTAGTTAGCTTGCTAGAGATCCTGGCTACTTGTTTACACAATAAACAGTATATTTTTTCTAACGATAATTAGCTTGCTAGCAATCCTGTCTACTAGTTAGGACTAAAGGTTACCGTTATGTTTGCTAGCTTGGCTAACTTGTTAGAGACTCTCGGATGCTAGTTTACACAATAAAATACTCAGTAATGTTAGCTAGGTTGATAGTGACGATAGTTTACACTGTATAAAAGTTACCCCAGTGTTTGCTAGCTTGTTACCAACTTTAGCTAACTTGTTAGAGACCGTGACTGTGAGATTACACAAAATAATACTCAGCCTAATGTTAGCTAAAGTCTTAGCAACCTTGACCACTTTTTACACAATATATCATTTGGTATACGTAGCTTGGTAGTGACCTTTTACACAATCAGGCTAACGTTAGGTATCTTGTTAGCAAGCCTGGCAACTAGGTAATACAACATACCATTTTGTTTAATGATAGCTAGTTTACTATTGGATCTTTCTATTGGTTTACACAATATTAGCCTAATTTTATTAAAGGTTTTCTTGACCATGGCTACAGGCTTACACATTAAATGACACTTAGGGCTGATTCGCATGATTAGCATTGGGGCATCAACGCAACGCTCCATAGGCTTGACGTGCTGCTCATCCAGATAACAAGCGTCCAAATGGAAGCGTCATTTTAAAACATGAGAGCGGGAGAAAGCTAAGGCAAAGAGAGGACCTCAAGTAACCTACTTATTATCTCAACAACTTTACTGAACATGTATTTCAGAAAACAAACAAAAAAATGGTTGATTTTTTTAAACAATTTTGCGCCATACATCGTTTTTTTAATGTATTTATTTACTTATTTATTTTTTATCGCCCTCCAGTTCGCCCTCCATTTTGACTTTGATTGGGTCTTTAAGTTCATATTCAAGGTATTTAAATCTTTAAATATATTCAGCGCTGGTGTTGCGCTGCCCATCTTCCAGGACGTCACGCTGTAAAATCATTAGTTAACGCTCGGAGAGCTCAGCTGCAAAGGGGTCAAAGTTCACTTAAATGAACTTTGAGTGGAGCGTTACAACACATGGTTTAACCACTACGTGACACTGAGGTCGGAATGGAGCCATAATACGTTCTTTTAATAGTGAAAAAATGGCAACGCGAGCCTAAACCGTCTCCCTGACGCTAGTCTTGTGAATCGGCCCTTAGAGTAATGTTAGCTAAATTGCTAGCAATGTTGACTACTAGTTTACACAATACAATGGTTAACCTAATGTTAGCTAGCTTGTGAGTGACTCTGGCTCTTAGTTTACACAATATAATGGTTATAACTTGTTTTATATTATAATAACTAGAGTAATAGCTAGTTTTTGGCGATCCAGGCTGTTGGTTTAGACAAAATAATAGTTAGCATAATGTTAGATGGCTTGATAGCAATATAACAGCCAGTGCTGGTGCAGCAGGGCCTTATTATCTCATGCAGTTTTGGGTTGACAAAGCGGAATTTGCTCTCATGTTTCGAGTCTCGAGCTCATGCGAGTCTTCTTTTGGCATATTTTTCCCCAGCTGCAGGATCTGTCTGATTCATGTGATAAAAATTTGAAGGTGCACTTGGAGATGCAATTCCCATTTTGCCTCATTATCCTCACAGCATGAATATTCACTGTCTTATTAATTACAGTAAAGCAGACACATATTCCTGACTCTACACCCAAAGTGCCACTTATCCAAACTGGAGAATTTCATTAAAAAACAAAAAGAAGCGAGTGAGGGTGAAGAATAAGTTGATGTGTAAAGAATAAAACGCTTATGAGACTACATTAGAACACAATGGCATTTCTTGTTTTAGGTGGTGCCTAATAATGAGTAAAATATAATAATAATAATAATAATAAGGATAAGGATAATAATTAATCATTAATATATGCTCATAATTTGGCTTCATCAAGATGATTTTTGCAATTCCAAATTGTAAAAAAGAATTTGCCTGTATTTTTGTAAACTGGAATTCTTTTTTCCGTATTCCAGCGAGCTATTATGACTGAAGTGCTCTTTGTCGTGTTTACTCCCTCCCTGCAATGCACTCATTAAGTGACTCATCATGTCTGACTCACAAATATCTCTCAAACATCAGCAAATTGGCACAGCGCTCGTACACAAATTTTAATGTGAAGGTTTCCATTTATGGTCACAGCAACAAGTGTTGGGATGTCAGCGTTAATCATGGTGAAGATCGTGATAATAAATGTTATGATCAGTTTGTTGTAAACATGGTTGCCAAACCAATCACTGCATTGCTTTGAAGATTAGCCTTGCACTTTAATTATGTTTCAATTATAGGTCCATTTTTACTGAAGTAGGAAAAATGCTAATGCGTTGACTGTGTCACGGGTCTTGCATATGGATTTATTGTGGAAAAAGAGTCCTTGAACCCATCCATTAATTAGCAGCTAAAGCCTCAAGCCAAGAATAATCATTATAAAAAAATAATAGTAATGTGTGTGCCCTGAGGTTAACAGCAGGAAGCAAAGAAATGATCTACGCAGTACATTTGAAGACACTAAAAGAGGCATTAAAACACTTAAGAGCAAATTGTGCGTTAAAAAAAGACTTTGCTGGATGTGACTGGAATGATTCCTAAATTATTCTACTGACATTTGCGTTTTTGTGTCTGCCGTAAAGTGCTTATGGGAGGAAAATGAAAAGATTCCATCTCGGACAACTTTAAAGGAGCTGTTTGTCATTTGTAGAGCTCATTGGTGCCTTTACAGTAAATTACAGTTGCAATGAAAACATGCCAAGTGTTCCACCTGTCCCTTCACCTGAACCACACAGTGCTTTAAACAGAAATGCCTCTTTGCATTGCCTTTTAGGGAGCACAGCTATTCCAAATAGAGGTGGAGATGATTTCAGGGCCAGAAACATTTAAACAAAGAAATACAGAAATGAGCCAGATTGCAATTATTTAGAGTCACTGACCAGAGTGCTGCTGAATACTCGACACTAGTGCAGCTGCAAATTTATATTTTATATATATTTTATATAAATGTATAATATTTAATAAATATAATATAAAATTTTATATTATATTTATATATAGTTTACATCAATGCTATGCTTTCTATAGTAACACATAACACAGACACAATTACACTCATATTTGTTGATATGGGGAAGTTTTCTGTAAAGAGGTGTTTATTTAACAATTAAGTCTCCAGTGTAAGAGTGTAAAGCTGTAACGTACACGAAAGTTTTCAAAACAGAGGAGTTTACGCTTCGTTTACACGACAAGCTGCTTTTTTGTCTTGTTAACTTTAAGAAGAGAAAAAAGTTTGTTTCTAACTGACTTGTTTCTCAGTCATTCCACTACATAAAATGTAGCTATAAATGAACAAAAAGCGCAACTAACGTTAATAGTGTTGTTAGGCTGCTGCCATATAAGAGGAATAAATAAAACATTTCAAAGTATGCTGTTATAGGAAAATATTCAACAATACTTCATCTCATTGTTTCCATTATTTTGCCCCATTTTTCCCTAACAGCGCATCATGTGTTTTATTCCTTGTTTAGACGTCAAGACGCAATTAAACCTCACAAACCACTTAAACTTCACCCTCATGAATGTTCTGACATTAATCTCTACACCTCCACATACGCAGACCACATACACACTTTCACTGGACAGAGAAGTCAATCTAGGTCTGAGTTGATGTGGGTATTGACTGAACTCTTTATCCAATGCACTACACCAGAGATGATCAGATAAATGATCTGGAGCAAATTCATTGCCCCTAAGAAACATGAGGCTGCTGCACAACATGTGATGCTCAGTACAACAAAATTACCCCACAATCAATAACAGCTTTTACTGACTCTCAGCACAAGTAAAACATTACTGTCTGGCTCACATTTTACAGCCTGGAAAAGATTTGAATCTTCAACTCCTTAAAGACCCATCTTATTATTCAGAGAGTAATCTGCGATCTGCGGGGTCCAAGCACTTTTTTTGTTCCCTTTGTGCCACGTTCTTGCCAAGTTACACAGAACATTAAAGAGACCATGTAGTAATAGTGTTCAGGTTTCTTTAGCTCAGTGCTAGCCCTGTGTGATAGTGCATACACTTATCTTTTACTTATCTTACACATTTTCCAGACTTTTGATGGCTTTTACTTTTTTTTTTTTACTATTTTGTCAATGTTTGAAGATGTGCCCAAGCATTTTAAGTCTAATCAGCTTATGGTTTTATATTCTTTATGCAAAAGCGAAGTCTGGATATTAACAATATGGGAAAATAAATGTGGACATTGAGACGTGTGTGTCTGTCTATTCCCCGCTGTTCTACAATCTAACACATTTATTCCTGTAGAATTGTCAGTTTCACTTTAATTGTAAATACATCCAAATCTACTTTCTACAAATTAACCAAAAAAACATGCTTCTTTGTGAAAACCAAGTATGGTATAGTATGATGTAATAGCCAACTAATTTAATTCGTTTGCATGCAAAGCCTGAAGGCAATAATGTGCAATACCTTCTCTGAGAGCTAGTGGATAACATTTTTAACCATATGCCAATACTTTTGCAAGCGCAGTGTAGAAATTAGCTTTTTTTAGGCTCATGGTGTGCAGATAGCACTGGAGCATGGGATAAATTCCCATCACTTGGTTTTCCGCTTCACCGAACTGCCGTGCATTATAACCGAGCGGACGATTGGAGGGAAGAGGGAAATGAGGGTTATGATTCATAACCAAGCTCAACGTAGATTATGAGGACGCATTCAGAACAATGTCACGTGAAAACATAAAGTAGCAAGAAGTTTTTTATATTTCTAATAAACTTTCTAATTTGTAATTTTTTGGTGATGCTAGCTAGTCTTAGCATATGCTGGCTGAAATTTGATTTTTTTTTTTTTGTGTAAGCGTTCAAATTCCTTGGATTTAAAAAATAGGGCTGCTGAAATACAACACCATTGGATTGCCCTGTGTTCCTCTGAGCTTGTACAAGGAAGATAATCATATTTGTTCATTATTTATTCATTTGTATTATATAAAATTAGATACCTTTTGGGCTGATGAAAATACCAACTGGCTTTTAAATTTGGAAAATATTTTACTATGACAGCACATCCCAAAGTGTTTTATTCCTCATACAAGACAGCAATCATATCTCACACGTTCAATCCGTGTATAGTCATATTTGATGTTGTGGAACATTCAGAGTTAGAAATAAATCAGTTCCAGATTCCCTCATCGGCCTCGCTTGAACTTAGTACAAAAAATGCAGGTTGTTATATAAATATTTTATATAACAACTTTTTATTGTTATAAAAATGCAGGCAAATGTTATAGGAAATATGAACTCCAGTGTGTGTATGTATGTGTGCTTGTGTGGCATGAAAGAATTCAGTGTTGCATCATAAAAGTTTACTGAAATGATGGATTAAAAGTGCTGGGCCTCAGTAAATCAACAAAACGCTCGCTCTGTTATTTAAATCAAAATTATAACATACCTGTGATATGAAATGTGCTCATTCTCAAACAAAGGACACATGCATGATGTAGACATACAGACTTACAGGCATACCCACACACACACACACACACACACACACACACACACACACACACACACACACATCAAAAACCCACCTACATGCAATAAAAGCAAGCCCAAGTTTTTTTATTCGTGCTTTAGAGTGCACTCCAAATGGGTTCTGTTCAGACAGTGAAGATTAAAGCCACCATGCGCTCCACACCAGATGTAGCAGACATGATGCATACAGGTAGAGGAAAGAGTACATGTGGGTATGTGTGAGTGCATAATACATATTGCTACTGCTTTTGTATCAGTCAGAGATAAATTTGAAAATATAGAGGACAGAAGAGTTTATGCATTGCGGTTTCCCTGCAACAGGAAAAGCTGAGGTTTTTTGTCTTTGGGGGAAAATGTTTACAGCAATTAACCAAATAACTATAAAAAAAATAAACCCAGAGGGATGCAGATATTAAAGACACAAATATTTCCAAACCTGGTTGCCTCTGCCAGGAGGTTAAGACTGTCAACAAACCCCAAATAACTTTAACTATCGAACGAAAATTGGAATTGATGCATCAATTTAAATAAATGGCTACAATCATTAAATAAAAAAATCATTATCAATTGATCATTATCAAAAATGACAACCGGTGAGTAAAAAAATCTGTGATCTGCCGGGAACTGCTCGGATACTTTTAAAATATTCCTTCTCTCTGTCATCATTTCCAAATGAATATAATGAATTGAATTGAATTGAAGACGAATGTTTTGCGACAGTTTTCGCCATCATTGAATTCGAATCCTGTGAATTTGTGGTCTGGATTTAAAAAGGAAGTCTACAAACAAAGAGAAAAGAATATAAATGAGCTTCTGAGTGTTCTGCATGGAGGAGTTTCCAGGATCTTCTACAAGTTTCTCTGACCTTTCACACTGCGTAGAAGATGTTGCTAGGAAACGTGAATGGAGGGTTTTTAAAGCTTGCCAAACCGTCCCACTGTCCCCAACCTCTCCTTCCTCCTCCTCTTCTTCTTCTTAACCAACTCTTCTCTTTGAATATTAAGTTCATCTATTTATTTTAGACAGCGAGGGTAGACATCAACAGGAACCAAATCTCACTGAATCAAAATGAACTGCTTTAATATTTGAGTCAGGAACAAGATTGAATTATTGAATCACTTTATTCCTCTGCTCCATAGTCATACTTGCCTATTGTTCGATATAGACATCCTTGCATTGGGGAGAAATGAAATGACAATAGTTTGCAACACTCGACTGCTACATGGCTTTGAGCCAACTCTCTAAACACACTGCACTATCAGAGACATGAACACATGCATTCTGAAGGACAGGAATAAAACTCCGGAGCGGACCATGCAGAAGACGCTGCAAGGTGAAACTCGGTTTTAGTCTCTCTTTCTCTTATGAATGATTCACTTTGCTTTCTGCTGATCATCTACAGTCTGAAGTCCTCACAGACCAGCACAGAGGAGCTTAAGGAAGAAAAGGCAGCGGCTAATGATCCTCCTCTGAGTTACAATGGCATCATTAGCATTGCTATTTGACTCCATTAATAGAGCAACGCAGTGGAATTACTGTGGCTCTCCTTCTTCGGGAGACGTCTGCAATTTTCATCTTTGTGGATCAAAATCACAAGTCTGTTGGTCAGAAGGTGCTGATAAATTTGCTACAACAGCGGCTATAAACTATAGACAGCCACTGACTTGTAGGTTGGATGCTCCACATAATATAAGAATAAATAGAGGAAAATTGTTATAGTATTTAAAAAAGCATATAATCGTTTATATGGTGAAATTTACTTAACATTTGCAGATAAAGTCTTCAGTGTCAGCCCTTTGTAACCAGAGGTAAAAGGAACAGGAAAATCTTTAGAACAGTGGAGTTTACCATTTTTTAGCCATTTGTTGGTAGCTACATGACAAGTTTTTTTTTTTTTTTTCTTTAAGAGAGAAAACAGAGAGGCTGGTTAAGATACATATTTTTGAAGCTGCTAGAATGTGTATATTTAAATTGAAGCGTTAATATCATTAACCAGGGTTGCCAAAATTTCCAACCCAACCACATACCAAAAGTCACGCAGACCTGAATGTAGCCCAGAATATTCAGGCATTTGACAAGGGAGACACATTTAGATATAGTGAATCTAATTTCTTTTATTTATTCGCTATAAAACAAGATCTTGGTGGGTTGAGAGTATTGATAAAACTAGCCCAATCTGGCAACCCAGTTAATTGTCCTGTTTGCTGCAGTGGAGCAGCATGATTCCTGCCCCAGTGTATCATTGGTCACTCCAAAGAGGTCATTAGTATTAAATGTCATTTAAAACATATAGATGATATATTTATATCTATATAAGACATAGAGTTGGGGCTCTGTACACCTGGTTCTTCACATCATAATAAAAAAATTTACTTAAAAACTTTGTACATTCTACAATTAATCACATCTATATCAGATCTCCATTTATAAGGATTAATATACTCAATGAGGTCTGTAAGAGCAAATAATTCATTTTAAAACGATACACAGAGACAGGCGAATGAAAGCGGGTCTCGTTAGCAGATTGCTCTAATGGACTTGTTTATGAGATAACTGGACGGGATAAATTACAGCAGTACGGAAGGCTGTTCCGGAGGGGATTTTATCTGGATTAAATAGACTAGACTTAATCAAATATATAGCATTCATCCAGTCAGGACTGCTTTCATAGATTTTCATAATGCTTTCACATGTTTACGCGTTCATACAACAGCATAACATTTAGTCTAATACCATGATGTGCATTCGTGTTTTATTAGTATGTCTAATTTATGATTTTTCATTTCATGCATGTGCTTATTGACCATGCTGAACGTGTTTCATTTTCACATACAGCTATGTATTTATCTGCTTTCATATCATATATTAATAGACGTGTGTGGCGTGAAGTGCAGTATTGTTTTCTTTCATCCCTGATTTGGTTGATTTGAGAGTTACCGCTTCTCTTTTTCACTTATTCTCAGTTCCCTAAAACTTTATTTAATTTAATTAAATTTAATAACTTATTTAACTTTATTTAATTTATTTAATAGTTATTTTAACTATTTTTAATTGTGAGCGTGTTGAAACAAAGTGTTGCTCAAATGATAAAGAAGTTAAAACATGAATAATAAATTAAAATACAGGGCAGAAGAAAGGATTCCAGAAACAATAGCAGTTGAGAGAAGGCTAGTTTAATAAATTAAAAACAAGCTCAGATGTTTTTGCAGGAAAAATAATAATTACCAATTAATAAAATAATATTAATTCATGTTCACTTAATGCTGGTCAGGATCATGGTTTATCCATAGCCAATCCCGGGAACACTGGTTGCAATACACACCCTAATCTTGTGTATTCCCTAATCTTGTGGTAATACACACCCTAATCTTACAACAGAGTGTTTTTTATTAGAAAGATTTCCAGGCTGAACCATTGTAGATGTTAAGAACCCTTAATTATGCAATGAATCCTTAAAGCACATTCTTTGTTTTAAATTCATACGAAGTACCACAACAGTTTAGCCACATGTGTAAAATTCCAGAGGCGTTGATGCCTCACAGCTCCAGGGTTCCTAGTTTGAGCCTGAGGTCAGGTCAGGTCAGGGGAGATTAACGTTATGTAATTTTCTTCTAGGTTCTCTGGTTTCCTCCCATCTCCCAAAAACATTCTTGGACTGATCAGTTTAAAAAAAAACCCTAGGTGTGAACAGTAAGCTTATTTTAAGATTCTGTTTTTCCTGTGTGTGTGTGTGTGTGTGTGTGTGTGTGCGTGTGTGTGTGCATGTCATGAGTTGATTTCCAAGTTGACTGATAAAGGTTCAAGTTCAAGTGGCTTTTATTGTCATTTCAACCATTTACATGTGGTACAGTGTATAGTGAAACGAGACAACGTTTCTCCATGACCAAGGTGCTACATATAAGACAGCACAGAAGTGCAAACGGTGCACGTGTGCAACAGAAGACAACAGAAGACAACATAAAGTGCGTGTGTGCAAACATATGCAAACATGGCAAAAACAACAAAGTGCAAAGTGTGCAAATGTCCAAACACTGCAAATAGTGCAGACATCACGAGACAAGACAGTGCAGCGCTAATCCAAATGTAATGTGCAAAATGGTAGAGGAAGATGTGCAAAATTATAGAGGTGCAAAATGTGCAGAATTTTAGAGGTGGATGAGTGTACATTTTTGTGTGTGTGTGTATGTGTGTGTGTGTGTCAGTCCAGTTCCTGAGTGTTCACTAGTCTGATGGCTTGGGGGAGGAAACTATTACAGAGTCTGGCGGTGAGGGCCCGAATGCTTCGGTATCTCTTGCCAGATGGCAGGAGGGTGATGAGTGTGTGTGAGGGGTGTGTGGGGTTGTCCATAATGCTGGTGGCTTTGCGGATGAAGCATGTGTGGTGAATGTCAGTGATAGAGGGAAGAGAGACTCCGATGATCTTCTCAGCTGTTCTCACTATCCGTTGTAGGTTCTTGCGGTGACGTTTCCATACCAGACAGTGATGCAGCTGCTCTCCCTCTGTAGAAGGTGGTGAGGATGGGTGGTGGGAGATGGGCTTTCCTCAGCCTTTGCAGGAAGTAGAGACGTTGTTGGGCTTTCTTGACTATGCAGCTGGTGTTGAGGGACCAGGAGAGGTTCTCCACCAGGTGAACATCAAGGAATTTGGTGCTCTTGACGATCTCCATGGAGGATCCGTCGATGTTGAGTGGAGAGTAGTCGTTCTGTGCTCTTCTGAAGTCAACAATCATCTCTGTGGTTTTGTCCACGTTCAGAGACAGGTTGTTGACTTTACACCAGTCCGTTAGCTGCTGCACCTCCTCTCTGTATGCTGACTCGTCGTTCTTACTGATGAGACCCACCACGGTCGTGTCATCGGCGAACTTGATGATGTGGTTGGAGCTGTGCGT
>JAQQZU010000036.1:28132896-28146172 GCA_030068025.1 Parauchenoglanis punctatus | reverse complement strand
AAGGAGTCTCCAGTGTCAGTACGTTTTCCAGCATCTTCAGGACAGCTTTGTTTACACGCTGATTATTCTTCTGTGTCAACACAACAACCCTGTCTCCCCAGAAGACTGGTTTCACGTTAAACGTTAAAATGAATCGGAATAATTCGGTGTAAATTGAAATACAAGCTGCTGTTCAGGGTTTCGCTAGAATGTTATTCGTAAAGTCATGCATGACATGTTCTTTAATAAATAAAGAATTGTACTCGGTGATGAAACGCTGTGGTGGAAAAGGAATAAAATACTGCAATGCGTGCTGCTATTTGAAATAATTAACTTAATCAATAATCAAAAATTCCATTACACCACAGTGTAATAGATTATTTTATAATAACATTCTTATCAGGGTTTATTCCTTATAATAACCATGTCGCCTGAAGAATCGAAATGTAATATTACAGTTTACTCTGCTTGTTCATGACACATCAAAGATGACCCAGATTATGAACAGATCCTCATAATAAAGACGGAGAGATACAGAAAATCACTTGTCGTGTGCGTAATGAGAACTTTAAAATGCGGTTTGCTTCTTAAACGTCTTATTTTGTCTTGTATTGTGTTAGATCCATATAGAAGTGCTATCTTCTTCTTGTGATTATCGTGTACGCTTGAACAAATATGCGAGTGTGGAAGTCAAAATTAAACCGTCGAGCAAAAATCAGATTTCGAAATGCAAGTCAGTTACTCTTACATTCTCAGTAGGATTGTGAGAGAGTTGTGTGGCTGCCTCTTGAATGCGTAATTCCAATTACAAGCAGCGACCGCGCTCTTTTTTAATCCAATTTGGGATGAGATTAGATTCTAGCCGCTGTACAGGGACTGTAATACGCCTCAGTGAATTTTAAGGCGCTTATGCACTGAAACTGATCAAATTCTTTCTTTGTTTCGTGCGCTATTATAGAAAGATTAAAAAGACAGGTACAATTGAGCTTTACACTGTTTATTGCGTGCTTCGTGTCTCTCTGAAGCTCTTATTTCTCGCAGGAAGCTTTAACATTTCCTTTATCCGACAAGCAAGGCTTTTAGAGCCGGCTGTCTCTGATACAGCCGTGTTAACAAATGCTGTTGTCCGTGCTTTCACCTCCTGCTTTTCATTCTTTCATATTCATATTCCTTTATAAGTGAAAAGCCAAATGGTGTCCATTTGTTTGGATTGTCATTGAGCAGCTGGCAACAGCTCCACCTTCACTTGGATACAAAAAGCACTACACACACTCAGAAATTAATGGCCGACAGTAAAATATGGGCATATTTAAGTGACTCGGGCGGGCGCGGCATTCCGTGAGGGCAGAGGCCTTATCATGCAGAAACAGGCGCGGAGATTAGAGGCAAATTATTCAAATGGATTTAAGCTCTAAACGGGGCGCTCGGAGTCAGCACTTAAGATTTATGAACCTGCTCCATTATTCGTGAGCGCTTTGTCTTGGGGACAGTAAAAACACCCGAGAGAGCCACACAGACGCTTGCAGCGCGCTCCGCGCGCGTTCGCTGATGCACCTGACTTTAAAATGGCTTCATTCTGTATACTGAGTCACACAAGCTGTGAATGAGTCACTTCATTACAACTCTGAGTGATTCGTTACTGTTTACTCGCTACAGCTGCACCGAGCGGCGTGTCGGAACGCACTTCAGCGTACGTTACGTATAATTATCCAGGACACCGTGTTCACTTTATCTGGGAATGACTATAACACAGATCCTTAAAAAAAAAAAAAAAAAAAAAAATCCAGCTGGAAAATAAATCTGCATTTCATATTGCTATATAGTTCTTTAAAATATCACAGTGGAAAAAATGCACTTTAACATTTTTCTTTTTTGTCTTGTGCAAGAATTCCGACTCTGGTTTCTGACAGGTCCTCAACAACAGTCATGGCATTATTGTATTATAAACGAACAAACAGATACATAGCTAAAGAAATAAAAAACGTGAGAGTACATGAATAACTACATAAATGAATAAACCAATAAATAGCAAGAATAAATGAATAATTAACTCAACAATTTTTACATTTTTTTAATGAATAAACAGCCAGATACATAGATAACTAGCTAAATAAATAGATTTTAGAAATACCTAGATCAGTAAATAGTACAATAAATAAATAGATAAATGAACGTCTAAGTTAATTTATAGCTGCATTTAAAAAATGAATAAATATATAGATAAAATTTGTTTATCAAAAAAGAAAAAAGAAAGAACGCTAGATGTTGGCAAGATGGTGAAAACATTTTTGCTACATATTCATCACAGCGGATCTGGGTGGTATTTTGGTCCATTTTATGAAGTCCTAGTCTGTGTGAATAATCCAATAATGTGTACGTTGTATTTATAACTTTACTGGGCCGAAGATAATGTTAATGTCAACTTTGGCTCTGCATTTCCTCTACTTCAGGACAGAGCTGCATTTGGATTAAATCGCAGACGTATTCAGCGCTCGGTCCTGCTGCATGCTTGCCGTTGCCTTAATTGGGTTTCTTAACTGCCCGTATAATGAGATTACGTGCACTGCGAAGCACGTCATCATCTTACCTCTTTGCTCTGTGTCTGCAGTGCCGGAGGTCTAATAACAGGCAGGCAGTACGACTGACATGAGGTGACGTGTGTGTGTGTGTGTGTGTGTGTGTGTGTGTGTGTGTGTGTGTGCTCGAGACCTGACTATCTATCTATCTATCAAGAGAGAGAGAGAGAGAGTGAGTAAATATATAGGTGCTATAATGTTTTAACACCAGTGTTTCCTGCACCACTACATATGAAGTCTGTGTGTGTGTGTGTGTGTGTGTGTGTGTGTGTGGCCAGAGTAAGTCCTGAATGACAGACTAGGTCTCCTCCAGAGGTTCTTGTAACCTTTTCCCCGACTTGTTTCCCCTCATCAGGACCCTGCGGCTGTCACTTTTTTAATAAGCTATCCATCAGCGTTGCGGGTGAACCTCCCAGCTGTTTTCTGCAGCTCTTGAATGAGAGTTTGCAGAGGGATATTGCATAAGTCATTTCACTTGTCATGCAGGCAGCCCGAGAACATTATGACTCGAGTGGGAGATGGTGCAAGACAATTATTAGCCGTGCGGTTTAACCCCTTAAACACTCAGGAACTTTTAGTGGAATAATTCATGCGTAAGCTGAGAGGTTGAGGACGTGAAGTGGCATGAAATTGAATAATAGTCATAATGTTATGTTTTTCCTACTTAGTTACTAGCATTAAACTGAAAATTGAATATTAGGGCTGTACAATTAATTTTGTGATCATAAGTTTTAGCTCGCTTAACGACAAAAATATCACGTAAGTAAATATCACTGAATCACGGCTTTTTCTGCTTGCTGTTCTGTCAGTGGAACCCAGCGGATCCCTCATTTGATTGGTCAGGTAATCATTTTCCCTCGCAAAGTTGCTCAATAGACGCGACGGATCCGAATTTATTTTTCATCCTACCGCGGTTTGTATACTAATAAGAACGCATTTCTTTTCCTGAATATCGCATCCGAAAATTCAGACTTGGAGTTCGAGGCGCTTAATGAAATGCGAAATGATAAAAGATGAACTGATCTAAGATTGTAAATGATACACCGATGCAATAAAATATTTCCAAACTGCCTGAATATGAATATTCGTATGCTTTATGAATAAAGTAGTGGGTGCTTTAGATTAGAGGGAAATATTAATGTTGCGTTAGTAGGGTTAGAAATTCAGAGTGCGTCAGTTATCTGGTCCGAACACGCTGTCCAGAGGCTTCACGTGCGTTCAACCACATTTCCATTCACACTCCCAGAACAGTCCCGGCTCCTGCTCCTGCTCCTGCTCCTGTACCATGTGATTTGTTTTTCCTGTAATGACACATGATTTAAATGAGATGCACCTCTGCTTCATCTTCACTGCTCTACTTTCCACCTCAGCATTAAACGAGTTTGTCAGGAGTGGGGGTTTTAAGACCTCTGTGATGTCTCCTGCGCTCGCAATGTAATTAAATGTCCATTGCATTTCATTTTCTCTGATATATATATATATATATATATCTCATTGATGACACTGTCTCTGGCTTGTGTAACGTCTTCAGTAAGACACTTTAGTGAAAGTACATTTTAATGGTGTGAAAGTGAAAGGTGACGGGGGTCTTGTTAATAAGTGTTATTCTCCAGTGCCAGACACATCGATTCCCTCTGAATATTTTAGACTTCTGATGTCTCCTTTATTGGCCTGTCAGTTCAATTAAACTCTCTGTCCTTTAGTACTTTGTATTTCGCTGACGGACTTTTAATGGTAATGAAGGACGACTTTTAGTTTAAAATCAATTCAATTTACATACTGTAGAGGATTTAAATCAGAGCTACAGCCTTTTCACTCATTTCTACTCGTATTTATTTAAAAGGTTTTCAACCTGCGGTGGAAAATAGGACAGAACTATTACATCAGGACACTGATATTGTAAAAAATATCATTTTTATAATGCCCAGTACGTTTCAGACAACAAAAAGAATTACTGAAGGAGGGAAATTTTTAAATTGTGTTTGGAAATGACAAAAAATAGGATGCATTTTTCCATTAAATCAGTCATTTTTGTTTTAAAAACAAATCATGAATTAAATCACAGTACCCTCAATATCATTTAATATCATTATATCATCCACCCTTATAAATCACATGTATAAGCAATACTCTGTCTTTACCATGTAATGAAATACGACTATCTGAAAGCAACCTTAAAACCAAAGCGTTAGTAAAGTCAGGAAGCAGGGACATATAATTGTATTATATGAGCGCTGTGGCTGTTTGAACACAGTTCGAGATCATGGCGTGGGAAGATAAAGGTCTGGTTTGCTGTATTTGATTTTCAAATGTCTTTCATGCAAACTGGACATTTATGTAATCATGTGCTCATGCTTCCCCTTTCTCTGTTTCTCAGGTGGTTTCTGTACAGACCTGCAGAGCTTCTGTCTCTCACCATGATGAACATAGGCTTCAACAGAAGGAAAGGTATGAGACGTGACCGCGCTGCTCTGTCAGCTGTCGATAGCTTACAGTTTGACTGATAACTCTGAGCTGCTGTTAATCCCTCAGTTTTACTGCTTTGGCAGCACTTAACTCGTGTCGACGGAGTTGCAGTGTCACTATTAAAAGAAGGAACTGATGAAAAGGCTGACTCCACAGATCACACAGAAATGACCCTTGTCGGAGTTTATTATTTAATTTATTTAAAGGAATACTGGCCAGAATGACCAAAAATAAAACCCCACCACATTTCGAGAGTTTGGAGTATTTGCCGAAACCTGTTACTGATCCAACCCTCGTATGCTAAATCATGTATTGTCTTGTGCATTTGTCTCGCTAAATATGGACTTTGTTGGTATTGTCTTTTCTTTTTGCATGCACGATGTTTTGCAAAAATTAATTCTTTCCTCTAGAAAACAGACGCGCAATGTATGAATGATGGCAATTAGTTGAAGTAAAGGATTTGATGGTTTTCACGCTCAGTCATGACTCCACTTTCATTTTGTCTCAGGCCTAACCACATTACACTTTCAGCAGGTTTATCAGCAGAAATGGAGTATAATATTCTTAAGTACGTTTACATTAGTATATAATTACCCGTAACTACGAATCGCTTAAGTTTAGAATGAGCCCTTTATATCTACGTAGGGAGCGGGTCCACCTTTACGGAGCCGCCATGTTGCGGCACTACAGTAGCCCAGAACGGACAAACCTCTAGCTTCTGCTTTTCATGTTTTACCAAGTGGCAGCGTGAATCCGGAAGGATGCACCAGAAAGAAGATGAAGAAAGAAGAGGTATTAATGTTTGCTGGTGCTGGCTAACAAGTTTGAGACCCAAATTTTGAAAAATGTAGGCTCGTACTTATTATTTAGCACGGAAAAGCAATGGAGTGTGAATATAAGTCTTGGACATACGCTATGGAAACCGTATGCTCTAATACATGCTTGGAAAGAGAGGGGCATTCAAATGGATGCATTCAACTGAATCCTCCATAGTGGACCTTTTAAGAATTAATAGCTAGTCCTGGTCTTGAACTTGACAAAGGCGGTCTTGACTGTAGCTCTAATGGGACACCAGAGGCATGATGACGACAAGTATCAAGTGTATAACATCACAGTATGACATCACAAACACTCCTGGCTTGTCAGTGAATCGGACAAGGTGATGATGGACCTTCTGTGATGCTTATAAGCAAATAAGCAACTTTTCAATAATTAAAATGCATTGCACATTACTGTCATAATGCATCATGGTAATATTCTAGTAAATAAACAGGAACAAAAAAAGGTCACTATGGTGCAATATTACTGATATCTGTCACGGCATGAAAACACAAGCTAGCGTAAAATTGTGGTGTTCTTTAGATTTTGTATTTCTTATAGAACCTTTTCTTTTCAGTTCCATGTCAGTGTGACTCCTGGACTAATTCTATAAATCACTGTGCTGGGGCATTTTGAGCAATAATTTGTTCATTTCTGACTAGAATGATCCAAAATAAAGGCTAATATTGACTGGTTTTCTTGCTAACAAATACTCGGATTTTGTTCATTGTGTTTTTGTGCGAGGTGAATGTGGGGACTCACCAAAACATTTCCTTCCAGACCGTGTTTAAAGCAACTAAATAGAAAACCATTTTAACCCCCCAAGTTGTTGTTGTTGTGAAATGAATTCAGCTGCATGAGTACGGACTTAAAAAAAAAAACATGTTCTGAAATCCCATAATCTTCTACAAATGAAAAAGAATCTGTGTAAAATCACAGGGATTTCAGTGATCACTTGCTGGTGCTGATGAACTTCCTTCCTGCACAGAACCTGACTTCCAGGCACATGTGTTATTAATGACGGAGACAGGACACCCCCCAGACACGCCCGCTTGGTCACAGCCCATGTTCAGCAGAGTTTATCTCTAGTCTCCACTCGTGTAGGTGGCTTTGAATATTTCATGGATGTTGGAGGGGTTTGCCTGCTGGAAGAAAGCTGTAAATACTAATTTTTCATGGGCTTTAATCAGGATGATGTCCTGTGCTTACCTGGTTTGATGCTTTGCTACACTTTACGTTAAAAGAAATGACAAACCGTCGATCCAGTTGCTGATTCATCAGTTAACGATTCCTCAGTACGATAACACGTACAGCCCGCGCCATTATTGTTACCCTTTATTTTGAGGGTAGTTTGAAAATTTTGTAAAAATGTTTAACAATGTTGGAGACCTTTGTAGAGCGTCTCAAAACGTGTTAGACATTAAAGGAAACGTTTACAGCATCTACATATCTCTAAGCTCGAAATATCACTCACTCCATGTTTTCCTTTTATACAATGATTTTTTATGAATGGTGCCAATATTTATGGGGTTGACTATCTCGTTATCATGACTGTAAAGCTGAATAAGTGTTGCGAGTACTGAAGCTAATTCATGATATGCTGGGTGTTTTTTTTCTCATGAACATCTGGACTACTGATTGTTATGTAAAGCTTTAGATGCAGAACGTAATGATCATGTTGTCAGTAATAAATCTGATCATGTATCTGTGTGGAATTTCACTGCCGTTGCAGGTTCATAACGTATACGATATGAAGTTGAAAGAAGGAAGAGTGAATCGCGTGGTTTTAATTTTGATAGCTGAAGTGATAATAAAAGGATGAGGTGTGGGTGAACGAGGGTTTATCGTCTCTCTGATAGAGCATCCTAATAAACATCGCTCTCATCACTTCATTTCCCAAATAGCCTGTTTATAGCGTGGAGCAGAGTTAGTGTGTAAAACCACCTCTCTCTCTCTCTCTCTCTCTCTCTCTCTCTCTCTCTCTCTATCTCTCTCTCTGTACTTTATTGTTTCCACCGTGTCCATCTTCTGTGTTTGTCCCCCTCTGTATTTTTTGTCTTTCTTTTTCTCCTTTTCTGTCTCCCTCCATGTGTGTCTCTTTCTCTCTCTGTCTTTTTCTATCTTCCTCTGTTTCTCTTATTTTCTCTCTCTCTCGCTCTCTCTGTGCTGACTCAGGGCTAACTCATGTCAGGTCATGCCACTGATACACTCCTTTAGCTGTTTCATTCATCACAGCTGATTTAGCTCTGGGACAGGACGAACAGAAACGGAGAGAGCACGAGGTCTGTTTATCATCCTCTACACATCATACACCATATATTTACTCCAAGGGGAACAAGACATGGCCAAGGTTAGCAAGAGACAATACATTATTCTTTAGAAAGACTTCGTGGTGGGAACAGTAACTCCGCTTCATCATACCACCTCGTCGTTGATTATTTTCCTAAAGCACTGCATTGAATTTTGTACACACGTCGTTAGATTTTGTCGGCATTGCCAATTAGAAATGAATTTCACCACGTTGGCATATCTGAGGATTAAAGATGAGGGATTGTGATCTTGTGGTCAATACACTTGTGTGCGTTCATGAACTCTGACTATATTTCAGACCGAGAGAATGTCGATATAAGCAGTATTTCTTGCTAACGTTATCAGATTAAGTGACGTGGGTCATGTGTTCAGATTTGCTCGTTTGCTCGTGTTGTGTAATTTTTCACTTCCTGTATCAGCCAGTGTTTTCAGATTCATCGTGGAAGTTTTACCAAGTTTTTTTATCTTTTATCTTTCCTGCAGATAAACCCACCATGCACAGCCCCGAGACTCTGGTGAAGCATTACGTGGCCTACAGCGCTAAGGTAGAGTACAGATTTTGTTCAGAGCTTGCTCTTATTCCTTCTCCACCTGTTAGAATTTGTTATGAGGGTGTAGCGCTACAAAATCAGTTTTGCCCTGATGAAACCTTTGTAAGCGCCACGCTTTAATAAACCGATGAAATTCAATCTGCACTCAGTGGTGCGAGTCTGGGGAAGGTTGTGCAGGAAAAAAAATTGGAATTTTTCTTTCTTTCTTGGATGCCAACAATGCTTAGCTTTTGTGGAATGTGATTAAATAAATTTTCAATATTTCTGTCAAATAATTTAACGACTTAACATTTTGTGACCTTAACATGACATAAAATATCTTCTTGGCCAAGATACATGACTTGGTAAAGCCTATAAATGAGCAAAATGATTACTAGCACCTTCTGAAACCTCTTTTGAAAATTGTTGTTTAATAGTTTGCTAGCTAGCTAAATCACCATCTGAGTAACTAGCTTTTCACTGCATCTAGCAACAGTCTGCTAGCATAATTGCACAAATTACCTCTCAAAAGTAATAAAAAATTGCATTGATACAAATCATGAAGCCATCATTAGTTATCATAGGTTAGCTAGACATCTTTGAGACAATCTGCTGTGGAATTTTGTTTTATTTTAGATGTTAAAATATCTAAAATATCATAAAATATCTTCAGAGATCTATTTTCCTGGCAAAGATACGACACACTAAATCTTTTAAAATGAGCAAAAAGAACGCCAGCATCTTTTGAAGCCTCTTTTTTGAAAATAATTGCTTAATAGTAGCTTCCTCACACCATCCACTTTTCTTTAAACTGCTGAAGGATTAGCCGGATTTTCAATCTGTAATGTACACTGTTAGCTAGCTAGCTAAATATATGCTATTCTGCTTCTTACTGCATTTAGCAACAATCTGTTAGCAAACAGTAATAATCATAATTGTACAAATTCCCTATCAACCATGATATAAATGTATTAATATAAAATAAGATTATTGTATGAAGAAATGTATAGCTGTATTTTAACCAGCTAGCTCTCTTTAATTACATGATACAGTAAAGCCTGTAAATTAGCTAACTAATCACTAGCATCTTCTAAAACCTCTTCTAATGTTTAATAGTCATTTAATAATTATTTTTCTGACTGAGCTGATGAAAGATTAGTAGGTTTAATCCACACTGCTAGCTTGCTAACTAGCTAAGCAACTAGCTAGCTACCTTTAATATGCAGTGCTTTGGAATGACCTCAGATTATTGTAACAGTAAAAAAAAAAGTATTTAAAAATCCAATCTCCGTTGTGCGTGTGCGTGTGCGTGTGTGTGTGTGTGTGTGTGTGTGTGTGTGTACCTAACCATACATATTGTCCACAGCAGTGTGGTGATATATGGGAGCTGCTAAAATGACGGATGTAGTGAGAGTAGGAACAGCTATAAATGCTCAGAGAGGCCTAAAACCCTGAGGTGTTTTATTTCCCCTGTATCCCCTTCCTCTTCCTCATGCCGTCAGCCCACATGCTGCACACAATATCACCTCGTTTATCTAGCAAACATACAAATATATCCATATATGTCACACACATATCACTGAGTGGGTTATTGCTGTTCTGCTCTTTACAACTTGATGATGTAATATATATATACCATCCTATAATTCGGTGTAAATGTGTTTTTTTTAATTTATTTTGTAATGTTTTAGTTCTTGGGATTCACGGCAGTTGAACAGCCAAAAGGCACGGATGTTGTTCGGGTGGCTGTGAGAAAACTGAAGGTAAGTATGTGGGTTGCCAGATCTCGTGGCAGAATCAGTTCATAAATGGGCATGGACTGAGAAATCATGGAGCTAAGGTCCATATGCAGAGCTATAAATGGAAGAATCCAGGAAAAAATGTTGGTACTTTTAAATGTACTGAAGTATTAGAAAAAAGCGCAATGTTTTTAACTGATGAAGATTTTATTAGTTATCTAAAACTGTTAGAAAGCGATTACAACTACACCATTTTGCCTGAATTCATTATTTAATCTCTGTTGCAGTATTTACCTTTGGCTAGAATTTAACATAACTGCTGCCGAGACAGTTACCCTAGCTACTGGAATCAACGCTAGTCGAACCTAGCATTAGCCGTATAACATAGTTAAATATAGCCAGTTAATTAATGTTATCAAAATTAGCAGAATGTACCTCAACAGGTTTTTTTCAAATTAGATGAAGTTTTTGCCTTCTAGCGAGGCAAAGGAAACGCCTCATTTTATACAAATCTTTTTGTATAAAACACATTTACTGTTTTAAGGTCAGTGGCGCTCATCCTCAAGTTCAGCCCACACAGATAGCTATATACCTTATAGTTTTTCTACATTGATGAACTTCTTTGGACACTAAACTGAAATGGATGGATCGAATTAAGTATAGTAACGAATTGCTCGAGTATTTTCCGCTCCTGATCCTAAGTGACTGCTTAGCATGTTGTTTGAGTACTTTCAATGCCTTAAAGCCTATAAAATCTGCATGTGCACATAAAAGCTAGGATTTGATCCCTTTAAGCCTGTTCACTACTGCCCTGAAGTTTAATGCCAAACACAAGTGCTTTGGAGGAACTAAGCAACTGTTCATTTGTTAGGCCTCACGTTGCTTTTCCAAGCAGTTTTATATTACATGTTGACTAATTCAAACACTTTCATGAATTGTGGTAGGTGATTTTTGTCGCCCCCGACTGGCTAATTATATAATACAGTAACACTTTGATGCTTATTGACTCTGCAGTTTCACTCTGTGTCTTTTTTCCCAGTTTCAAAGGCATATCAAAAAGTCGGAGGGGGAGAAAATTCCCAAAGTTGAGCTACAAATCTCCATATATGGGGTCAAAATATTGGATCCAAAAACAAAGGTATGTAATAAATATTTGAACTTGTGCATAACGATGTTAAATCAAATATTATTGGTCTCACACACAACCATACACAATATGATGTGCAGCGAAATATTTATTTTTAATTGACTGTCCGGAGAAATAAAACAGAATTTACCTAAAAGCAGAATACTCCAATGCTGTGCAACATCCAGCTGCGGTAGTTGTAGTGAAAAAGCCGACAATATAATATGTGATGTAGAATGGTGCGTTGCTGTGATGAGGTCTGGCTGATTTTGTACATTTCGTACATATAGGAAGTGCAGCACAACTGCCAGCTGCACAGGATGTCCTTCTGCGCAGATGATAAAACGGACAAACGGATCTTCGCCTACATCTGCACCGAGCCCGACACCAAGAGGCACCTGTGCTATGTGTTCGACAGTGAGAAATGTGTACGTCTGATGTGTGTGTAACTATTGAAGCACTAGACAAGGCTTCTTATTGATTGATTGATTGATATTTGCTCATGGCTGGTTGTAGGCAGAAGAGATCACCATCGCCATTGGCCAGGCGTTTGACCTAGCATATAAAATGTTCCTGCAGTCCGGGGGGAAAGACGTGGAGTCGAGAAAGCAAATAGGAAACTTACAAAAGAGGGTAGGAGCAGAAATTACGGCTGCGTTTTAGTTGCACAGTATTAGTGCTGAAATAATGACTATAAGAATTATTTCTTTTATGGAAAAGCTGATGTTCTGCTTCAGTCTTTGCTCTTCTTTCCTTTAAGTTGCCAGAAATCTTTTAAATCTTTTTCAATCAACAAAAGGGATTATTAACTTATGTTTTATTTTAGATTCAGGATTTGGAAATGGAAAATTCAAAGCTCAAAAAACAACTTCAGCATCTGGAGGATCAGCTGATCAGCGCACAGTCGTCACCGGTACGTACGATGATTCAGATGATTTCTGTACAAGACTGCTACTTACTTTTATAAACACTTTTCCTGTGTATCTTATTCACGTTGCTAGAATTTGTTTAACAGCTTTTCCGTCTCCCTCTCAGCTGTTGCATGTTAACTCCTCGACAGAGGCCTGCGTGTTGTCCTCTGCTCTGTCCTGCTGTACTGACGCCATCTGCTCACTGTCCTCTCTAGAGATTTCCTCTGTCACACTAACACCTCTCAGTTCACCCGATTCCAGCCAATCGGCAGGCCTGTTGACTCCGCCTCCTGCTAAACCCGCCCAATTTCTGCAAACCAATGGCTTCATTGTTCCTCGACCTCGTGTAAATGTTTTTCGTCTTCTTTGTTAGACATTGCAATGCTAGTGATTTTGAATTATTACCCAACATGTCATAGTGTTTATATAACCATTGTGAAATAAAACACTTCAGGACCTGCTCCTATAGGAAAATAGTTTACTTTAAAGTAGTAAAAGTGACTACGCTTCATCACATCACCGTCCTGTTGATTATTTTCCTGTATCTGCACAGCCGCAAGTGTTTTTTTCCTCAGCCATTCTGATCCCTGTGGTAACTTTGAATGTGTGTCTTCAGGCTGGTAGCATCCTGGTGAAAGCCAACCCGACAGACATATTCGACATGGTGCCATTTACACCCGAATCTTCCACAGCGAGGATACAGACCTGTAACGGGAATCGTAATTTTCCCCCAATCCGTCCCGCAGACAGAGGCGAGTCGTCTTGAAGTAATCCTTAATTTTTATAAAACATATCAGTAAAATATTTTTGTAGCTGTCTT
>JAQQZU010000036.1:28113320-28128108 GCA_030068025.1 Parauchenoglanis punctatus | reverse complement strand
ATTTTTGGATTTAGCGCATTAAAATTATCCTAGATCAGCTATAAAAAGTTAGACCTTTTTTTCACTGTTGACCAGTGAAATCGGAGAACGCTGAAATTTTCACCCAAAAAAACACTAAGGTTGGGTTTTTTTGGGCAAAAAATTGAACATTCTCTGATCATTACAAAATTCATATTGTACGTTAAGGAGATCGATACTAACACAGGAGTGTATTTACTTTCATTCTATAATGCTCCAGAGCTGAGATATAGTATAGTATTATATAGTAGGTTTAGTAGTTATGTAGGTATAATTGAAGTTGAAGTATTGGTATAATTTAGCAGAATATAATATAGTGCAGCACAGTGTAGCACAGTATCATATACTATAAGAGTTAAAATAGTTATTGTACAGTATAGTAGATAAAATCAATACAAAGAACCTTACTACAGTATAGTAGATACAATTTTTATAATATAGCATGTTATAGTATAGAACATCATGCTACAGTTCAACAGAGCAGAGGAAACAGGTATATTTGTCATGCACCGCATGTGTACGTTAGCTGACATCGACCATGAAAATGTGTAAATTTGTGAACCCCAAATTTATATATTTTATAGAGTGTAATATATTGGAAACCAGAGGCTCAGATCTCAGCTCTGGAGCGTGATAGGAGGAAACTAAGTGTGCTCCTGTGTTAGTTTTGACCTCCCTCATGCACAGTGTGAATTTAGTGAAAATCCAAGAACAGGGAATTTTTCACCCCAAAACAAAACCCCCCTCAAAGGCCTTACTGTTTTCTAGGGTAAAAATTTTGAAGTTCTTCAATTTTCACCAAATTCACATCATGCATTAAGGAGGTCAAAACTAACACGGTAGCGCTCTTAATTTCATTCTATAACCCTCCAAAGCTGAGATATAGTACAATAAAATACATTACAATACAGTAGGTAAATTAGCATAGTAAATTTTATAGTAAGGTTTAGTAGATTATATAGGTATTCTCAATAAAATTTGCATAATTTAGTAATATTAAGATACAGTACAGCATGGTTTAGCACAATATAGTGTGGTATAGTATTTAAAATAGGTATAGTACAGTATAGTATAGTGCAGTATATTATAGTATAGTATAGCATAGTAGACAAAATGGGTAAAATACATGCATATATGCAGATTAGCCATCATTCTAGGTTCACTGACCTTCATTCCCCTGTTCATGGTGGCTCCAAACCACACAGGTTTCGACGTGCTGGAGCGAGAACTCCACCAGCTCTTGCGTGGGACGCTGGCCGGGTTTGCAGACACACATGTCTCCCCAGTATCCATGTTACAGTACACCTTGATTGCGTCCTTCAGACTTCCCTCATTAGGGTCCACCCAGTACTCACCTACAACACATTCAGAGACAAGAGGGATTATAAATTCACCCTTACAAAAGTTTGCGCAAAACATCATGTTATGGCAACATCGTATTCACTATGTTAGCCGACATTATTATCACAAATAAAAATAATAAACTGGAAAGTAGAGGTACATTTTCCTTTTTTTAAATAGAAAAAAAATCTACGGGGTGTCCAAATGATTCCCCTCAGCTGTATACTATGCTATATTACAGTTTTACTCATGTAAACACTCTTTAAAATTTGTACCTAATGTACATATTATTATGTTTTTCTGTCAAGAGTTAATCAACAATTAACAAGCTCATGATCTTCAGAACTGATCCTAATAAACAGAAGTTCCAGTGAACATCAGATCAACAGAATTGCCCACGACAGCCTGTCTCTTTGTACACTACAGTGGACTCCTCACCACTTCTCTTCATCGGGTAGCACTGCCTGATGTCATGGCAGGTGCGTGCCGGGTGATGGCGGCTCCCGTCGGCGTTTTTCATGATGTCCAGCTGACTACCCAGAGCCTTCAGTGAGGCGTGGACGCTGCTGTCCACGTGAACGGCACCAGAGCTGTTAACAGGCATTGCCTCATCCTTGTTGTACTCTGGAAGGGGAGGATCTGGAGAATCAAACGGGCCGTAGTAGTCTGGGTTTTTATCAAAGTCATCCTCCACGGCAGTGGGAGGTCCAGGAGGACCAGGCGGGCCTGCAGGGCCAGGTTCTCCTTTAGGGCCCTTAATAGAGCAGCGAAATGAAGAAATGAAGCATAAGGCTAACGGTTTGTTAATTTCCTTCCCCATGTGTAGTTACCCCAGCTTCTTACCTCTGGTCCAATATCTCCAGGACTGCCCCGAGATCCAGGAGACCCAATAGGTCCAGGAGCACCCGTCTCACCTTCTTTACCAGCAGGTCCAACAGGCCCATGGGGTCCCTAATGGTAACAAATGAAGACATCAGGTTAAATATTTTCTATGCATTTTCTTTTCATTTTTGACCCAACATCTGAATACTTTTGCAGCAAATAGCCTGAAAATAACATTAAAACAACTCACTCTTTGCCCACTCGGTCCGACGATTCCTCTGTCACCTGCGTCTCCTGTCGCTCCCTTTATTCAGAAAAATGATCGAGGTCTAACTATCAGGAAAACCAGCATTCATCTTTATGAGTAAGATTATAATATGAGAACAGCTGCACTGTATGCCAATCTTATACTCACGGCTATTCCTGGGAGTCCCTGAAGTCCACTAAAGCCACGGTGACCTTTCTGACCCCTCTCACCAGCGACTCCTTTCTCTCCTTTGTCTCCTTGTGGCCCTTGAGGTCCCTGTGTTCAGAAAGAGCATCTTCTATAAAAATACTCACACTTAATCCTGATGGAGTGTTCGTTACTAACCACATTCATATTCTATGTTGGTGAAGGAAGTGTTGCGCTTTGCTGCAATATGACTGCACTGTCATGGTGTTTATACATGTAGCATCTCTGACTATGACTGTTAGTGTTTAAATGGATATATTACCTGTTTTCCTCTGGCTCCTGACCCGCCAGCTGGACCCGCTGGACCGCTTGCACCCTGCAATCAAGAGAAACCTTCAATCCTAATAATAAATGATGTTTAAAAAACTACTTATTATATTATTATATACAAAATTTGAGGATTACAAATATTTCCCATATCAGATGACTCACTTTTGCCCCTCTCAATCCAGGACCTCCAGGAGCTCCTACTGGGCCGGGCGTTCCTGAGGCCCCCTGGGGTCCGGCTAGACCCTCAGCACCTGCTTCTCCTCTATCTCCCTGAAAAAAATAACACACAAAGCCAATTATTCTAATGAATCAAAGTTGTAGTATAGAATCTGCTTCAAAAATAGTCATGAATAATCCTCAAATAGAATTAGAACTATTTCTTTGCTTACTTTGAGTCCACGAGCACCATCACTTCCAGGACCTCCATCTGTTCCTGGAGAACCCTTAAAAAGCAAAGGAATATAAATATATAAATATATATAGAATATAAATACATGAATATGACATCTTAAAGGACTGTCTGAGCCTGGCAAGCTAAAACGCCAAACCTGTGGGCCAGCGTCTCCTCTGTCCCCAACAGATCCAGGTAATCCAACAGGGCCTATACCACCTTTAACCCCCTGAGGGCCTTTGGTGCCGGGTTTTCCAGGTGGACCCTGAATGAGAAGAAACACAGCTGCATCCTCAAATATATGTGCAATATAAGGATTACGATATTAAACCATTAAGTGGTGTAAAAATGGTGTGATGCTTTTCATATTTATTTCTATAATTTTGTACTAGAATAAGAGAATAAAACTGAATATAATACATTGTCTTTCATTTAAGGAATGAAACTCTGTACTGTGCCGTCATACAAAAAATAATCAATGACAGGGTGGTGTGAGTTACAGTTAGTGGCATAGGGAAGTAATAATGGGGAAAATAATTCAGGGGAATTTCCTATACCATGGAACGTTTTATTCCTCTTCTCCTACCGCAACTTGTCAATGATTAAAATTTATTCACGAGTATATAGTATTTGTATATAGTTAACATTACAACATCACTCAAAAATACCACAAAGAATAAACTCCTCAGTCCTGAAGATGTCAGAAAACTTATATCTTAAAGGTACAGCTTTATCTCTGACTGATACAAAGCACTAGCACTGGAGACGCAGAGTCAAAACCCAATGAGCACACATTTTTAATCACTGCTGATCTCAAAATGATAATAATGATCAACATGATAATCAAGCTAATCATCTACATTGTGTCAAAAATAAGTATTATATTTGTTATTTCAGATTAGTTAAGCACTGACCTATAATTACTAATTAACCTGATTAGTATTAACTGATTACTTTTTGAAATGAAACAGTATTATTAGCTGATAGAAGCATAACGGACAAACTTACAGCAGGACCAGGAAGGCCCATCAGTCCCCGCTCTCCTCTCATACCGGGTAGCCCCACCAGCCCTCTCTGCCCCGACAATCCCGCAGGTCCTGGAGGTCCATCGGGGCCCTGAGATATTTAAAAAAGGCAACGATTAGCACCTACTTTCCAGTGAAAGACCAAACTCACACTTACAATAGTTGATGCACATTTCATCACTGCAGTAACACTTGATAGTGTCAAGTACAACACATTTTCACAAGAAACTGGTGTACAGAAGTGTGTGTACTCAGAAGTGGGAACAGCATTTAACATTCGGAGTGCACAAAATAGGCTGAGATTCATTTACCGGTGGTCCATCCTCTCCAGAATCGCCTTTATCTCCAGCGCTTCCAGCTGGTCCTGCATTTCCACGCTCGCCTTGACGTCCTGGACGTCCTGGTTCTCCATGAATTCCAGGTTCACCCTTCTTACCTGGGGGTCCTTGTGAACCAGGCTGTCCAGTTGAGCCCTGACAAATAATGCGGAGGAAAAAAACTGTGAAGAAATATACAGGTGTCTACCATCAAGCACATCAATGAAAAACCCAAAAGTCTTTCGACTTCTTTTTGAGAGACCTTCTCAATTACTGAATTTCCCGGAGGAACGTTTCCGAGGGATTAATAAAGTTCTATCTAATCTAATCTAATCTAATTCGTAGGATTTGGGAGTTTAGCAGGTCCAAACATACATTCCTGATCCAAACTCAGGTGCTGAATAAAATGCTTTAAGTGCATAGCTGTAGAATAAGTCGAGGCTTTAAGGGGCTGTGAGTGATGAGTCGATTGTGGAGACACTTACACCGGAGCCTGGCGGGCCTACGCCCCCTGCAGGTCCTGGGAAACCACTGGAACCCTGAAATCACAAAAAGAAATAGTAAAGGATGAGTGTGACAGAACTTAGACCCTGAAATTATCCTCAGAAACCTTTATGCTGAGACTTACAGCAGGTCCCTGACTCCCCCTGGCGCCTTTCAGTCCAGTTACACCAGAAGCTCCCTACAAATAAATAAATATTAATGTGTCGTATATTTACTGCAGGCTTCAGAAAAATGATGGTTATAATTATTTAGCCTTAGAAATGGCATATGAGATTCATTTATTAGCCCAACCACTCCCTTACATTATGTACATTTCTTCATGTTTATATAAACATAAGCATAAGCATACATATATACATTTAATTGCATGTATAGAGAATATGCATTCATATAAAATGCAGGGTAAAATACATTGGCTTATTTAGGCCAGTTTAACACTTGAGCTTTTTTCCCCAGACCTTAACAATCAGTACGTTTGGTCAAAAAATGTTTTAGACTAATTTTGTTCCATTAGAAAAATGAAAACATGGTTTCTAAGTAATAAGCTGCATTTTTTCCTACAGAAATGATGAATGTCTTTCTTTAATAAAAATAACATTGCAATCGGAGGAATAAAACACTTCAAGACGTGCTGTTTAGGATAATGATCATCTTAAGTGTTGATTAATTTCCTATAACATTATGTATCAGGTTATGTGAGGTTTTATTGCTTACTTAACAAAGTAGAGTTACCACGCAATGACAGACAAGGTACCAAAACTTTAGCACATGCCTTGCTTTTTTCTTTTGAATGTCTTGAATTCGGTAATTAGAGAACAAATGTTAAATGTTAAATTTTAAATCTCCTTACAGGAAACTTCACTACAATTTTTTTTGGTTTAATAACAGCACTTCTAAACGTCATGTCTTACCTGAGATCCAGGTTTTCCTGCCATTCCCTGAGGACCGGAAGCCCCTGCCTCACCTTTTGCACCTGGTTCTCCTGGTTCTCCTTTCGCACCAGGCTGACCATCAGGACCCTGGTAAAAGAAAGAACATAATAAAATAATTCAAAAATGACAGCAGAGCAGATTCCTAGATAAACAATGAGATTATATACTCACAGGAGGACCGGCAAATCCGGCTGAGCCAGTAGGACCAGGCTGACCAGGAGACCCCTGAAATCCAAAACCAGGAGAATGAACTCATCAAACAATCCACAAATAACTTTATAGAAGTTAGTGGGTTCTCTCCTGATCTGTAAATCATGGCTCACTCACAGGCCCTGCTCTAGAACCCGGTGGTCCAGGAGATCCTTTGGATCCGCTCTCTCCCTGAAAACAAATCAATCGATAAGCAAAAATACAGCGTATTTGTATAGATACATGGATGGCAACCTATAAACAATAAATAGAGTAATAAATAAAATAAGTTAAATAGAGATTACCTTTTCTCCAGGTGCTCCAGCTGGTCCAGTAGGGCCAGTGGTTCCAGGAAGACCCTAAAATATATATGTAAATTGTATCATGTCAGTGACACTAGGAATAAATATATATATCCTGCATATATATTTTATACAATATTTGCAAAGTGATTTGTTAGTATTATTTCTCACCCGAGCACCATCATTGCCAGCAGCTCCTTCAGCTCCTGCCTCACCTATCGCACCCTGAGATAATAAGATAATCACCATGAGGTTTTGAATGCCTGACACTTGAAATATACAGAATTTTACAAAAGAAGCTGACATTTTAATTACATTAATTTCCTCGTCTGTAGCCCTTATTCATGCGCCTTCACTACAAAAAACACACTCACGTCTCTGTCTTTTTGTCTGGAGGCTCAACCTTGTTGGCTATTCGATCAGGCTTTTTTTTTTTTTTTTCTTTTCTTTTCAAACTAACCCTGAATCATACTTACACGGTCTCCTTTAGGTCCACCAACGCCTGGCGTTCCTCTCTCTCCCGGCATTCCCTGAAGCCCAGGTGGGCCTGGTTCTCCGACTTTCCCTGCTGGTCCTGAACTACCCTTAAGGATGCAAAAAAAATGTACAAAACAGTGATATATCATCATTCTTCAAATTTTTTTATTTATTTATTTTTACAATATGTTTATTATCTTTATTCATTTTCATGATACTGGACTATTCTTGACTACCTTGGGTCCATCAGGTCCTGGTGCACCGAGACCGCCTTTAGACCCAGGAAGGCCGTCAGGTCCTAGCTGTCCTCTCTCTCCTGGGTTCCCACGCTCACCCTGAGGGGCAAATATGAAGACTCCTCTATAAAAGTACACAGTATTGATTCTGACAACATATAGTAAATTTAGCACGCACTTACTCTTGGTCCAGTCTGACCAGCAGCACCTTCTTCACCAGTGACTCCCTAAAAGAACAAGAAACATGGTTTAAATATACAATGCATAATCAAATATTTCACTTTTTCTGAAATGGACTAGGACAAAAAAGAAACAATAATATACTTACCTCATCACCTGGCTTTCCTGGCTCTCCAGGTCCACCTGCAGATCCAGGTAAACCCTGGGAAGTGAGCATGATACACCATTTCAATTTAATCGAATTTATTACCTTTAATTTAGTATCTCATTCCACCAAACCTACCTAGCAAAAATTTTACCACAAATACAACCACTTAATATGAGGGAACTATACATCGGGACACAATGTATTGTTTACATATCGTTGAAACTTTGTTCACATCAATTTTTCACTTATTTAGTTTTATCCAAACTATACAAAAAAGCATACTGTTTTTCAGTCATCATTTTTCTTCATTCATTTTATGTAAAAATTTTCTGAAAATTGAATTGAATTGAATCAGGGAACACAGTATCGTGAATCAAATCTAATCGTGAACGGCATGTATCGTTAAACCCCTCCTACCTAGCCAACATCTGAGAAGCTCTAGCTAACATGTGAATGTCAGTTCACTATCTTTGGGATGACAAAAACTGTGAACAAACTCCAACGCCATAAAATTTAATTTAAAACATCTTAAACTGGTAGTTCGCCAACCCCCAACAGTATTATCAGCTATCCAGCACGTAAATATGTAGCCATAATTAAAACTAGCAAGCCAACATTAGAGAAAATTTCCATAGCTAGATTGCTACCTCCAAAACAAGTCTAGCATAAAGAAAATCATTCTTGGAAAGATCCTATGCCAATGAACTAGCCAGCTGGCTGTAAATATTTATCCCCAAATACTATCGAGCTAAGAATAGAGGAATTTCTAAAAAGCTATTTAGCTACCTTTATAAAATATCTCCAAACAAAGCTAGCTAGGAGCTGAACCTATGCAGATACTTAGCTAATAAGTTAACATTGATGACTCCTTATGAGGCAGGAATTAGTTACCCACCTGAAAGCCTATCAGACCAGGAGGACCCTGTTCGCCTCGTTTTCCTGCTGGACCCTGAAAGCACAAGATCAAATATTTAAATCTGCTAGAAAACACTAGAAAAACCACCCAGATATTTCATAACAGCATGAAATGACACTGACAGGTGGTCCAGCAGGGCCTGCAGGTCCTTCCTCTCCATCTTTTCCATTGCGTCCCTGTCAGATGAAAGCACAGTTTCCAAGAGAATGATTTTAACCTTTATATTTCGTACTCTGTTTAAATGCTAATGCTGCAATCTATGAGAAAGCTCACTCTTTGTCCTGGTGCTCCAGGTGTTCCGGCTTCTCCTGCTTTTCCTGCATCGCCCTGAGCATCACAAACAAAAATTACACACCTTAATGATCACATGGCTTGAGAAAAGACGGTATCTTTTCCTATTGTTATTTAAAAGTGATGACTGATTACACTGAAGCCTTTCGGGCCCGGCAGACCCATAGATCCTGGTGGGCCTCTGCCTCCGGTTGATCCAGCAGGTCCAGGACCACCATCATCTCCTGCTGCTCCCTGTGGAGAACAGTTAAAAGAGTTCATAATACAAACAATGTACACTTTCACAGGCATTTATTGTAGATGTGGCTAAGCAATACAAGTCAAGTGGCTTTTATTGTCATTTCAACCATATACAGATGATACAGTACATAGTAAAACGAGGCAACGTTCTTCCAAGACCATTGTGCTACATATAGGAGAACAAAGATTTACAAAAGTGCAAAACTGTCTCTAGACTCTCATTTCTTATTTTTTGTCATTTATATTGTATATTAGATAAAACTAACAGAATGGAAGATGAGTCTGGAATGACTGACAGCTGCGTATGTGTTTTAAACTCTCTGATATGCTCTGAATTCCTGGAAGCCCCGCCCCTTCTCCTCTTATCTTACTTTAGCACTATTTTGTTTGAGTCATGACTCAACTCAAAGCAACATTTTCTTTTTAAATGTTTTGAGTTCATTAAGGCAAATTAAACCCTATCAATGTATGTTCGACTGAACTAACATTAGAACATAGAGTATTAGAGTAAGTATACGTTTATCGTCAGTTAAATATATTCATTTGGGACGTCACAGAAAATGTTCAGCCAATAATGACCAGAAACTGCAAAGGAAAAAAAAAAAGCACAAAATTTTAATTGAAAAAGGTTCATTAGGCCTACAAAAAAAGTGCCAAATCTAACATATTACAAATGTATTTATTAGTAATAATAATTAGAAGGTGATTAAAACATTGTTCTCCTGCATGCAGTAAAAAGTTTGACGGTAACCACTAGACATTTGGTGCGATAGTTAAACTGTTTTATCATTTTCTTATTGACGTCTCTTTCCTATTATAGAAAGAAGGAAAGGGTACATGTAAACTTTTCCCCCCACAAATTCCAACCTAAGCCTTTACTAAAAACGTCTCCAAATTGTTCATTAGTAGCATGTGCTGGCACAGTAATCATATCCTGAGTTACCTGAGGTCCAATTTTCCCTTCAGGCCCATCAGGTCCAGAAACACCACTCAGACCCTTAAGAAGCAGCAAAAAAAAATCAGGCATTATAACGATGACACTTTTTCACATAATAATATTGCACAGATCTTTCTTTACCCTTGCGCCCGGAAGTCCTGGCTCTCCAAGACGGCCAGTATCACCGACAGCACCTTTACCTCCGGATGAGCCTGGAGTTCCACGCTCACCTAGAGCACCCTGGTAATGTTGTAGCAGAAGCCATTAACAATCAAAGCAAAAATAGGAACAGAAGGAGGATGATGGGAAAAAAACGGGAACTTTGCCTGCCTTTTGTCCAGGTAACCCATCAGTACCCGGAAAGCCTCGATTACCTGGAGATCCCTAAAAACAGGAAAACTGATCAATTCAATGCAATAACGAAGTTTAAATAACAAAGACATGCACAGATACTTCAGATTGCAATCAATCGCCTACTGAAGAACCATCTACTTTCACAAAAAGAGGCCATTTCAGCCGCGGCCCTTTCCTGATTACGTGATGCAGGTTTATCTCATTTATTCACCGTTAAGTGCTTTAATAACTTTTATACCACAGCAGTGTTGAATTCTTGAATCTGACTGGTCATATTTATTTATTATATGTATATAAAAGCAGCTTTTTTTAACTGTATGTCCCTTTTACAAAATAATAGATAATATGCACTAACTTATTTCATGGACGTTCTAGGTAACTACAATATAATCTAATATAATTGTTAGCAAATTGATGTGGTATGAGGATGAACCATTTCAGCTTGTGCTGTAGTAGAAAAATGATCAACTTCAGGGTGATAATTACATCATGATTTTTTTCCTCCTGAAAGCTAGCAGTACACATTGCGTATTTCACGAAAGCTTTTTAATGAACAGATTAAAAATCTGTTTTATCTCTGACACTCCAGCAAATCAGTGAATCATTTCAGTGAATCGTTTAACTCACTGTCTCTCCAGGAGAACCGGCCGGCCCCACAGATCCCGAATCTCCTCTGGGGCCCCGTTTCCCTTCCTCTCCCATCAGACCCATCTCTCCTTGAGCTCCATGTTGCCCCTGTGACACAAACGAGCTTCTTCAAAACAGCGTCCAACCCCCTTTGTAATGATTTAATCAGATATTGCAATCGACCAACTATTGTTCTGGGGTTATTATCTCACCATTTCTCCTTTAATTCCAGGCTCCCCCTTGAATCCTGGGATGCCACCTTCACCCTACGACCACAAAAATATGAAAATCTGTAGTATGTTATGCCATAGATCTTGTAAGTACATTTGAAAAGAAGAAGTGGGCCAGATAGCTTGTTTGAGAAGGTTACAAAATGCGTAACGATGGTTATTGTTCCATGGCTCTGTTTTCTCTGTTTGACTTTCATGGTCTTTTAAAATATTATTAAAAAAACAATCAGCAATGAACAATGCCACTAGCCCCAGCCCCAGAGTATAAAGTTATGTTCCGATCCTTTTGTTCCAAAAATCTTTGGTGACAACTGGAAAAGAACCAGTTCCAGTTTTACTGTGTTATAAAATACCCCGTTTCATTCATTCATATTTCCAAGTAAAGCTGTTGTCAAAGAAATAGTGCATCATTACCACTTGACCTTTGGCCCCAGGAGGTCCCGTCCTTCCCTGAGGTCCAGGTGGTCCAGGCTGACCGATCAGTCCGACCGGACCTTGCACACCAGGTGTTCCCTTTGTCAAAAAAAAAAAAACTCATGACATACTACACATAACTTAATAATCATGAATTACATTCATTAAATTACACTTTAAAGAATGGAAGCTTTGCTTTAAGAATGGCTGGGACTCACCGATGGCCCTTTAGATCCAGGACCACCATCTGCGCCTGCTGCACCCTAGATATGAACACATTTAGATCAATAATATGCATTAAAATGTCCAAATATAGAGTGTAGCTCATAAGGAAAACACACAGCACACCTGTTTGCCATGAGGTCCAGGTAAGCCTAATCGTCCTGAGTCCCCTCTTGGTCCCTGAGCTCCACTGGTGCCTCGAGGGCCCGTGGGTCCTGCTTCACCCTGTGGATGAACAAAAACATGCAATAGACTGCAACGGACTGGCATCCCATTGAGCGTTATTCCTGCTTCACTCACACATCAAAACTACTTGTAATATTAATTTACTTAATGGAGTATTTCAGGGACCTATAAAGTGTCAGACAAATGTCATATATTTAGCTATACCAGAGACAAGGCTACTATTTTATATAATATATGTACAATTTACATAAATAGCTATGCTATTTGATGAATATGAATTTAAATATTCAAGTTTTTCAATTACATGTTGGTTAAATTGTCCATGCTGTGATTGAGAAGAACATGAATGATAACAGACATATAGATGAGTCGATTACAATAACCAAAGACACGACATTATAAATAAAAAAAATAATAAAAATGTCATGTGCAAACCTTCATGCCTGGACTGCCTGGAAAACCTGAAGCTCCTGGGATTCCGATGGTTCCCTGTGAGAAATACAAATTATCAATATTACGGAAAACTAATAAACCCTGCAATGTCTTTTACACACTGTGGGTTTATGGGGTTAATATGGGTTTATGGGATTTTTAAGATAATAGAACAGATGAAGTAATTTACATACCAATGGACCTGGTTTTCCAGAATTTCCTGGCGCTCCACGTTTTCCCTGCAGGAAAAAACTGAACCTTAAACAAAATTTTAGTAAAATAATATCCTTAGTTTAAAAAAAATGACCTTGTAAATAGACAGTAACTTGCTGGTGGGTAGTTAGTTTAAATAGCTACAAAATTCATACTTCAAAATGATAATAGTATTGGCACACTGTGCTGTATTTTAATTAGAACATAAATCTGCATTTTTACAGGATTATAATTGTTTATTAAGTGTTTTAGTTAAAAAAAAAAAAACCCTAACAAAATGGAATAATGTTTACTAAAGAAATCATTTCTGTTTGCGTAATAAATAAATAAGAAGAAAAGGACAAAATCAGTGTGTCAGTCCTAAACAACACATAAAAAAAAACAACAACAAGTTTTATGGGTTGTATGTATTTAAACTATCAGGCAAGCTAACAAATGTTAGCTAACATCACCTAATGCTAATGCTAACTAACTTTACCTCAGGTTTAAACTTGTTGCACTTATTCTGCTTCACTAAAATAGCTATGCTTTTTATTTAAAGATTTTTAAGGATGACTTGGGAATTAATGAAAGAAGTAAAAAAAGAAATTCAGCCAGACGAGGTTCCTTTTCTGTTTCTGGTAAACATTGTTAGCTGCTAATTTTACAGTAAAGCTAATGATAATGTGATACAGTATAATTTTCAATACTGTTGATATTTTGTGCGGTACTGAAGTGTTTAAAGTACTTTACTGGTATGAGCACCATATTTAATTGTAGAAATGACACAAATGATCTCACCGCAGATCCGGTGGGTCCGATCCGTCCTCTTTCTCCAGGCAATCCAGGTGGACCCTAAAAAAGGTTCAGTTGCACATATAATGATATCTTTCCCAGAATACGTATGTTTTGATTTGTCCAAAATGATCCAAATCGAATTATGGAACAAACCTGTGGCCCGACAAGCCCCATTGAACCAGGAAGGCCTGATGCACCCTGAAATCAGACCAGAAACATAGGTATAGTATTTATTAATAATAATACAGCATCCTGTGCCGTGACTTAGGCTTCACAGTTCACAGTCAAGTGTGTGTCTAACCTTTGAACCAACAACACCTCGTTCTCCCTTCGCTCCCTGTGGACCTGTATATCCCTGAAATCATCCAAATTTTAGTCAGGATTTAAACCTTAAAATCAGGATAAGTATAAAAACATTGTTTCTATACTGTATGCATGCAGTTAGACCTAAAGCCAATGTGTGTGCAGTCAAGCTCACCCTGTGACCTTTCAGCCCTGGTTGACCGGGTAAGCCCGGGAATCCCCGCACCCCCTTGATGACGTAAAATATAACTGTATTAGGATCAGGTCGAATCACAGATATGTACATAATATATGAACTAATGGAGTGACATTACATGTGATCCTGGGAATCCATCTTCTCCTTTCTTTCCTGGTTCTCCCGGTTCACCCTGACACCAGGAGAGGAAGCAGATGAGCATGGAAAAGTTTATTACTTTAGATAATTTATTTATTATCATAAGATAATAAATGACTATTTTATGAGAATGAGCTCTGTACAGTGTGGGTCGGGGTTATGTAAACAAGCAGATCGGTGAACGTACGTCTTGGCCAGGTTTTCCAGGAGGACCATCTGGACCCCTTGATCCAGGAAGACCCTGTAAAAAAAAAGAACAGTTCCTTACTACAGCAAAATCTCCAAAAAACTTATCCTATATGGGACTTTGGAGTCTATGGAGTTATATGCCACGTTACAGTTTGTCTTAAGTGATTTCTACTGGCCTTATATTCTAACTATAAAGTGATCTTGCGTGGTTTCTATTTCAGGGCTCAATACCCAGTGGATTCATCAAAGTATTAAACCAAGAACTACTGTGGAAGTGAAGATCAATATATGAGCAAAACTGTCCGGCTGCCGATCATGTGGAACATGTGGACCAAGTAGTGAGCTGCCATTTTTCAAGGGTTTTTCGTATGGTTATTCTGTACATAACGGATCCGAACTGGCCTCGTTGGAAAAGGAAACATAAGGTATCGTTTTCTTTGGGCGGCACGGTGGTGCGGTGGTTAGCGCTGTCGCCTCACAGCAAGAAGGTCCTGGGTTCGATCCCCGGGTCACCCAG
>JAQQZU010000036.1:28099198-28109313 GCA_030068025.1 Parauchenoglanis punctatus | reverse complement strand
GATTTTTACAACATTATTGTTGAAATACACAGTCCTGAAAAAGGGACGTTTCTTTTTTTGCTGAGTATATATTCTTGCTAAACAAGTTATTTATTATACTTACATGAGGAATATCTCCTGGTTCTCCTTTTTCACCCTTAAATTTCGAAAGGGTTGTATTTTTAGCACAGCTCATTAACTAATCGTAATTTATTTAAATATATTTATATATTAGGAATAGGATGAGTTATGGTGCAGGTACATACCTTGAGTGTCATGAAATCTGAAAAATAAAGGAAAAATGGGGGTATTAACTTTTTTAATCGTTTAGTAAACATGCTATTTCATTTAAAGTTTCATTAATAAACTTATTATTACAGATGTGTGCTATAATAAAGGTATAATAAAAGATGACGATGATATGTACAGACAATGGCGCTGTAAAAAGGGCCATAATATAACTGTGTAGATTATATTGGCATAGAAGTAGTTACAATGGTATAAAAGCAGATTTAAATGATATAATAAAGGGTTATAATGGCATAGTGATAGGTTCCAGTGAATAAAGACTTATAATGATATATTAATAGGTGGTACAGTAAAAGTTGTTATTTATATAATAACTGTTATAATGGTATAGTAACTGGTTGTAATGTATAGTCCTGATTATAATAGTAGTAATAGGTTATGATAGTGCAGTAACAGGTTATAATCGTACAGTAACAGGCAATAATGGTATAGTAACATGTTATAATGTTATAGTAATGATTATAATGCTATACTAATAGGATATAGTAACAGGTTATGGTGGTATATTAAAAGGATATAATGGTAATAGATAATAACAGTTATAGTACTGGTTATAATAGTATATTAAGGGGTCATAGTAGTGAAATACAATGTTGTAATGTTAAAGCAATATGTTAGGATGGATTATGAACAGATGATATATGCTATAGTAGAATATAATGCTAAAGTAAAAGTTCATAATGGTAGAGTAACAGCAAATCATTGTATACTAATCGATTCTAATGGTTATAGTACTGGGAATAATACTATCGTAGCAGGTTATAAGAATAGATTAAGATCGCAAAGGTCATAATTGTGCTGTAATAAGTTCTGATGGTGTAGTACTAGGTTATGAAGGAATAAGAACAAGTTATAAGTAGTTTATAATGGTAAAAAGTGTATAAGAATAGGTTACGGATGGTTAAAGGTTAACCCTGGTAGTGATGAAATAACCCCTACAGTACAGTTATACAAAAACAAACAGTATATCATTTAGAGGATCTAGCCTTATAATCACTTAGATAGATAGTTTTATTGATCCTGAAGGAAATTTAGGAAACAAGGAAGATGTCTTACTCTATATTTGGTGTCACAAATTTGGAATAAGTAATTGTGTCGCTATGTTCATTCAAATAAGTACAGTTATTTATACTGCACTGTGAAAAAGTCTTTTTTTTTTTTTTACTAAAGATGACTTGAAAAATAAATGGCAGTAAATAAATCTTCCTACTTAAAAGGAAAACATTACAACATAGAGTAAACAGTTTTAAACAAAGACAATATTTGGCGTCACGACCCATGTTACTTTCTTTAATGACTTGCAAATGCAAATTCAAATGCAAATAATTTTTCGGAAAAGTGATGTTTGGAAATCTAAAAATGTTTTTTGTACTGACTCAATGATGCAAAATACATCACATAAATATCTATAACAAAATTTGCACTCAAAAAAAATGAAGTGGCTCAAGACTTTTGAACAGTTCTGTATGTTTTGTTATGAAAATGTCAAGTGCGACCCAAACACAGTTTCAAACTCTATTCCGTGTCACTGTTCAGATCTATTACCTGATCTGAGTCGTGTCTAATCTGATCTTCGACCATGACAAAGACATGATTTTTGTGCAACCTTATTGTGAAGTCTTGCTGAATTAAATTAGATATTTTTATTTGGAGAATTCTGAATGAGTGACCCATCAGACCAATCTGGCAACTCTAATGCAGTCTTATGTGGTAGAGTGTAAATCTTCTACACATATCCAGAATCACAGATGCAATATTTGATCCTAAAGACGAGGGTACACTAGACGAGGACTTTCCTCCTGACCCCCGTGTCACATCCTCTCAGCGGACTGTGTTTATATGAAGGAAAGTCAGTGTCACCCTCTGGAGGACACCGTGAGTACTGCTCACCGATCCGTCCACGAGCGCTGGCGAACCTGTCACACACAGGGCAGCACTCCCCCTCCGGGACGGAGAAATGCTCACACCCTTTGAGCTCCTCACAGCGGATGTCCTCGCAGACGATGTTGCCCTTGTCACACACACACAGCCGGCATGGCTCGGGTTTCCAAATGGCGTTGGGCTCGTGAGTCACATCTCCCTCCTTACAGCCAGGCTGATTCTCTGGTAAAGCTGAGGGAAGAGAAGTAATGAGATGTAGGATGAAAAAGGCACATGCTCAAAGGGTTTCATGGAGCTTTAAGGAAGGTTTGTTTATTGTCCTATATTTGGAGCCTGAACCGTAACATGTAATTAGATGAGAATAAACTTTAGGATTTGGATTGAGTCAGCTGTAAGACTTTCCTTAGGTTTGACTCAAAACAATAAAATTTGCATCTAAACTGAAATTCAGTAGCTATAACAGGTGATTACCCCAAATCACACGAGCCACACTTTACACACCTACATAAAAAAAACAACAACACATACACACACAAATTATACATGAAAATGTGCCTTTATTACCTATTTTCTTATCCATCATAAAAAAGTTAATGATTTTATTCAAGAACAATTTCAAAACACATCTTTGATTTGATGAACAAAAATTCAGCCAAATAAAATATATTAAAATGACATAATTTATAATATAACTATTTTAAAAATCAAGAAACAATCATTATATATCATATTATTATCAATTTTTTTAATATTTCATACAACTTTATATGAATATATATATATATATGTACAATGATATGCTATATTTGTATAGAAAATCTACATTTGTAACTAAACAGTTCATTTATTTTCCAAAACTAAATTATTCCAAAAGTTAATTATTAGTTAATTAATAGTCCATTATTAACGCTCTCTGACTGCAGTGCCACCCCGTAACCACACGGGGGCAGACCTGAGTCAAGCATTCAGACCTGTCTGGAACTACAGGCTATTTTTACAGCTTTACCTCTACTTAGCACTTAGTGGTTACATTCAGGATTGCCGATGATGGGACAAAAACTCTGCTCTATAATTAAGGATATGATAAAATATCCTCTTTCTGTTTCTTCTGGGGTGGCTTTCATATATTTTCATATATTACACGTTGCCAGTATGGAACTACTTCAGAAGACCGAAGGCCGTTCTTCCTGTAGAGCTTATTGCAGGAATGTCTGAATGCTAATAACATTTACATCCCCTGCAACTATATAACTATATCTAAAGATGTATCTGGAAAATACTATCTATACACAGAGCTTTCTTAAGTCCACCTGCCTGTGTAGAAGCAATCCAGGTCATTTGATCTTTACGGCCCTCATCCTCCTGTCATTAAAACGCTGCCCGAATCATCTGCCCCACCCTGTGATTAAGCCCTGCAGCTGCTGAGGCAGGCACACTGGGGCTGTGAGCGAGGCGGTACGGAGAACCACATCAAGGTTTCATCCTGATCAGAGGAAAAAACTAGCCTCTCATCCGAGACAGGACGGGAGCTGGTGTATGGAGGAGGATTGTCTTCTTTCAGTGAAGCTCTGTTAAAGAATATTTATTTGGATACTTATAAATTCGCACATTTTTGGCTATTGTGTGTGTTAAAGAAATACTCTGGCCTTAATATCCATTTACTGCCGTTTACGTTAAATTGACATATAATAGAGGGCAGATGTTTTTAAAGTGGTGAATTCAGCTCCAGTGGACAAATCTTTCTTCGTAAATATCAAAGTAAAGCTTCAGTCTACTGCCCAGCCCTAAATTTTATTGATTAGGCTAAAAGCGATAGCTAATGTGATCTAGTAACATATTGCGAGCTAGTCCATGGACAGTTCTGGACAGCATCTTTATTTCTCCTGATATATTTAAAGGCAAGGTGGCTGTGTATCGTAAGCAAGAGAGTTTCATCAGAGTCTGTACTTGTTCCTGATTCTTTGCTAATAATCCAAGCAGTACATTTTGCTTTACATTTGGCTGTTGTGTAGCACAGCGACTCCATGCATTCTCTCTTGTCCTGTTGTTGAAGCTACTTGTTTGCCAGGCGACTATGAATTAAAAAAGCAATATCCCGGGGAAAAAACCCTGCTTGTCCCACACTTCATGCCCACGGATTTGTCCACCTAAATCCTAAATAAATTCCTTTCACTACACATGTATCACAGGCTGATAGACGCTCGAATGCTCCTTTTATAATGTTAATTTTGGTTCGATGTTTTCTGTGCTAGATCCTCGGTTAGAAAATAAGGCTACAATGACTAAAACAAGGGCTGAAAAGAGACACAAGACAGAATATATCTCTCTGTATCATCCTAACTAGAATGAGTCCCAAAAAAAGCACCTGTACCTTTACGAAATGGCACACCCCAATCCCACCTGTCTTCACCTTCTCACCGTTTTGCCATATATCGCGTCATGTTATTTTTCTTAATAACACTGAAACATAGTAATGCATAGGAATCTGTTTGTAGTTCTCACTGAACCATCGTGTTGTCCTCCACTGACCTGCTCAGAAGGTAAAGTGCTTGAAGTCACAAGGTGCTTTTTCAATTCTTTAAGCTCTGCTGTGAGCAAAAAACGCATGCACGGCACTTTTTAAAAACTTCCTGTAGGATTGCACGAGCTGGTGGTTGAGAAATAAACTCCGACATAAGTGCAGCCTTGCTTCAGTAACAGAATTCCCAGATATGAAAAGGAGTGCTCTGAGATTGCGTACATTTTCAGAACCCTGTCATTGCAGCATGCTGATCCAGGCTTGGATATTATGCGTTTTTTTTTTTTTTTATCACATTCAAGTATTGGTGTGCAAAACCAATTATACGTGACAGAAGAAGTCTAAATTAAATAACGAAGGCCCGAGTAATACCAGGTATTATCTCAGGATAATCAGCGGCTCTCGAATACAGACGCCTGGGGACGTTTTGAAAAAAACAAAAACAAAAAAAAACCAGTGCTTTTGGAAAGTGTGTTCATGGAGAGCACTCTCACCACAAAACATCCTCATGTATATAATTCATGGTTTCTTTAACAACACACAAACAGTAGATGAGAGGCTCGCTGCGTCTCTTTTTAAACTATGTAATCTGGGTTTGTCTGTGATTTTATGGTTCATTGCCAGACAGATATAACTCTTAGAGAGCCCAAAGAGACGACAGATCTGAGAGAAAAGCAATGTTGGTCTCAAGTGATGATTTCACTTTCATCAAACGCTCACTTGTGTCATAAACGTGGTCTTTTTCTGGTGTTGAATTCCTGAAAAAGCTTAATGACAGAGAGAGGTTTATTTTGCGGAGATTTCTAAAGCACCTGAATTTACGACTGTGGTTGTGATGTTTAAGATTTACAGGTGAACTTTACAAGGTTTGGTGCTGCTTATATTAACGTCACATCAACGCAGACCTCCCACAAGTAAAAAAAAAAAAAAAGAAACACACCAGAGATGAACTACATCTTCATTCAATGGCCAACAGAAATATGAGCAAAGTGGTAGAACTCTTGGCACCTGCTAAGCGAATGCGCCGCCTGAAACATGTACGAAACTGCATCTTTCCAATGCATAAAAAAGTAAACTGCAAAGTACCAATTTAGTGGCAGAGCACAGACGTTATTTTGGGGGAAACCACAAAGGCCTCTATTATACGTTCAGCTTAACTTCTGCCTACTGGCAAGTTTTATTTCTGCCTGAAAGAAAAGACACACCCTCCATCTGCATGCAGCGTTTAACATAATTAGCCTCATGATTCTGAAGTATGCATGATACACTTTAAAATTCAGACAGTGGCGAAGCTTTGTTTTATTTTACTTCGAGCTAACTACTCACCTTGTTTCCTTTCCACACAGCTTGTCAGTTTGATTGTCATTGCGTATTAAAGCACATGCGTGACTGTTTCCTGCCTTCCGTACAACCTTTCGAGCGTGACGGTCATGAGAGTCTTGTTAAATCAGGTGGAAATAGCGAAGAACAGACACACATGATCTGCGCTAAATGGATTGATCAAACATCACAACACAATATCCAGGTTAAATAAAGAGTGAAATAAGAATAAGACACCTGGGCACAATTATTCCTCTAATAAAATGACACATCATACTTCTTATCCGTTTATAGTTATGCCTGATGTTGAAGGACATGCTGGAAAACTTTCTCTTGAAGTTAATGAGACAACTGTTCAGTATAAACTCGTGCGACCTGAAAGCTTTCCCAGGCCTGAAAATTTCCTGACACTGGAGACTCCTTCCAAAAATTACATAAACAAACAGAAAACTTCACCACTAATCGTTGATATAGACATGGGTTGGATCTTCTGCTGTACAAGTTCATGATCTAGAGATGATCGAATTTCGGCTATGTGAATTAATCATGTATATCAATCACAATGAGACGTTTTTATCTCGTAATCGTTAACACATTTACATTTCCAGTGATATTTATATCTGGTGGCACAATCTTATTAAATTAAAATTACACACTTGTACCAAATATGGTATTGAAGAGCGGTGTCTACTTAAGTAAAAAAAAGTCTAATACAAATATTATTATTAAATCAGACAAGTTAATAACACATGTATTATATTAAAAAGGTTCATTTTAATAAAGAAGCCTGTTAGGATGTGACACCACACATATGTTCCTTAAGCCTGGATTCACAGAGCACACTATATGATAGGGTGTGCCTCGCTTCTCCTCTCTGGGAGAGAGCGTTAACCAAAATTGGCAGCCTCTGAAAACCTGGCATCAGTAAACACAGGCCTGTTAGGAACCTCTCATTCTCCTGAGCCTCAATCTCAAATAAGCATCAGCTCAGAAGACACCAAAACCACGATCGTCTGGGCCCAATTCCGGAAGCGTTCGACAGTTACGAAAAAGCGTTTCTGCAAAATAAACATTTGTCCTAGCAAAACCCAGGATTGTCCGTCAGGCAGCTCCGCTTCATAAAAGAATAGTTTGAGAAAATAAATGAATTCCTGTTCCTGAGGTGTAGAACTTCATTCAGACTCGGTGAGGTCAGCATCTCTCACGGCGTACTGGAAATAATGATGGGTTTAATATGAATAGCGCCTTCTTGAGGGCGCTCTTTGCTCTATATTGCTCTTTTTCTAACATCACAGGTTCACCACTTTCAGAGGAGCCTTATCACTTCATGATGAAGCATCTTAGCAGTTGTACGGCTTGTCCAATTGCCCTGACCTGGAGTACACAGTCCCAGAAGGATGGTAAGATAGATGGTAAGTGTGTCCACAAGAGGTAAATCCAACCAAAATATTAGCCTGGAAACCACAGACTTACTCAGAACTGCCCTGTTCTCTAAACAAGGCAGCGCAAAAACATCGAGAAATGTGCTGAAGTACCGAACGAGGAAAAAACTGTTTACAGCTGTGATTTTTCTTAGCCATGTTTGTTGACATTTCCTTTACTCGCTAACTGTTTGGGGTCTCGGTATAAACACTAACACATTCAGGGACATTTCTGAAGGATGATGAAATGTTTAACCAAGCGAAACCAATATTAGTAGAAATATTTTTGTTTGTACATGAAGAAATATACAGATGTAAAACTCACACAGAGTTTACGTACAATTTTAGTAGAGGAATGAGGCATAACAAGTTTATGTACACAGAAATTCAAGTAAATAATAATAATAACAATAATAATAATAATAATTAAATGAATTCCATAGAATTGGTAGGCCTGCGTAAAGATTCATGTCATGTTTCTATTAGTTTTTCTATTGTTTCTATTAGGTTTTTTAAAAAAATTATTATTAATAAATATTAAAAAAAAAAAAAGTTCAGGTATCCAATTTATCAGGAAAACTTTAATAATATTAATATTTCACAATAGCACATATTTTATCTATTTCTTTCTTTTTTTCTTATTTCCTTGTAAGTTTACATTATTAATACAATCCGCCACTTTATTTCCACTCACTTTTTTTGGCTTCCTTGCACGTCACCCACAGCACCTGCGTCAAGAAGAGCGCGAGCCACACGCACGTCCTGAGGGCGCGAGCCGTGGCCATACTTCTCTCCCGTCTACACGCGCTCCACTCCAGCCGAGGGGGATTTAATCCTGCTTGCGGGCTTCACTGGACTTTCAGGATGCCCGCTGCTCTCCGGGAGCCCAACGTTCCGTTCAGCCTCCGGTTCAAGCACTGCGAAACGCCAGCGCGTGCGTGCACTCGCGTGGAGAGAGAGCGAGCGAGAAGAGAGAGAGAGAGCGTGTGGGCGCTCGCGCCTCCTCCCTCCCACCATTCCCTCCACTCAGTCATCCTCTCTCATCAAGCTAAAAGCTAATAGCAGCAGTTTAAACAACGCCTAAGAACATCAAGCTAGTACAGAAAACTGGGAAAATTTGGCAATCCAGGATGTTTTTTTAATCAACTTACACAAGCAACAGCGTTACAAAATTAACACCATATAAGCCAATTTTATTAGCCTAGAATTATTGGCACCCTTCAAAACAAAAGGCAAAATGTATATTAAACACTACACCAAATGACTTAAAAAGGCTTAATACATTTTTATATAATAGCATTTTCCCTTTAAAACCATTTTCTCTTTTGAAATCATTCATTCGTTTGTTCATTCTCACTTTATTCGATTCAATTTTATTTGTATAGAGCTTTTTACAACATTAATCAAGAAGCAGCTTTTACAGAACTATATCAATTCTTAACATGAACTTGTAAATTTACCCCAATGAGCAAGCCAGAGGTTACTGCGGCAAGGGAAAACTCCCTATAACATGACATGAGGAGAAAACCTTGATGGGAAAGAAACCTTGAGGAGAAATTTATCCAGGTCAGGGTCAGAGCAGATCCGGTGTATATCCTGAGAATGATCCGGAAACATGCCCTAGAAAGTCGCACACACATTCACACCTAGGGGCTATTTTGAGTCACCCAGTCACCTGCTGAATGGTTTGGGGAGGTTGGAGGAAACTGACGAGCCCAAATTTCAGAAGACCAAAACAAGAAGTTGAAAAAATACTGTAGCAGAGCCAATAAAAGCAATCATGCAAGGAATACAATGCAACAGGAATGTTAAAATTGATCTGAATACTCCTCTTGTTAGAATACTTTAGTCCAAAACTTGGCTGCCACTGCCAAGAGGTTAAACTTGGCTGTATGTGAGTCTTTCACAAAATAGAATGACTCAAAACATAACCAAACGAACACAGAAATGGTTTTTGAGGAAAAAATGAATGTTTTGTCCCATTTTAGTCTACTGATTTACTCTGTGTTGAAAGCTTGTGGTCTGAATTACAGCCCACAAAAACAAACCTAACAATGCAAAGCAACCTGAAATGGTGCTGCATGGAAGTCGTGCAAGATTCTCTCCATTTTTCAGAGACGCTACATATGTGTATAATTTTGAAACCACGTCTGCATTAAAAAAGGTTATTTATATGTATAAAATCACACAATGTCCTTTTATGTTTAAAGTCAATACATTATATACTGTAGCATGTTATTATTGGGATAACGCAAAGTTAGAACTATTTTTTAAGCTCTTTGGTAACCTGACTCATATTTTCTTGAGGTTTCCTAATGGAATAAAATATGCTGTTTTTGGTGTATTCTATGTTTGCCTTAATGCCTAGAGATTCCAAAAACAGCTGTGTGTAAGGTGATAAAGGATGTAGATATATCGCCCGGCTTCCGGAGATCAGGCCACAGACAGGCTGAGGGAGGGTTCTGCGAGTGGAAGAGGAGAAAAGCATCTGTGATGTCCAGGATATTCAGGAGCTCGGTGGGTTCGGGACTCACATCAGAGGAACCCTTTCTCAAATCATCCATGAGTCGTTAGTTATGCTGTTTTCTTACTAACTCACTGCAGGGTCTCTAACTGCCAAAGCGTCTTTTACTATTTCAGCTCAGCTTGTGTTCAGGCATGTTACAACATCCTGGTTATACTATATA
>JAQQZU010000036.1:28066885-28098995 GCA_030068025.1 Parauchenoglanis punctatus | reverse complement strand
TATATACAAAATCAGTTGTAATGAAATATTCACAGCTTGTTCAGTTGTGCAGATGTTTGCTGAATTTTCTCTTTATGTTGTGATTGCTGTCTGGTTGCAGGACATTTAGTTATTAAAATAGTCAAATTATTTTATGAGAAACTCTAAAATAGTCAAACATTTTCCTTTTTTTCACCTCGAAAAACCATGCGGGATGCAAACTTTTGCACTGCGTAACTCATCTTAATATCTAATGTAGATGCTTCTACTTTGTAATGACCTGAACAGAAATGGAGGTCATGTTTACAGAGGATGTGTTAAATTCCTTGATACCACAGAGGTTTGGAATTCTCAAATCTGATTGGTCAGACAGGGTTGATTAATTTTCTATAACAGCAGCTCTGATAATAATTCTGGCTTCAAGGCAGATCAAAAATTTATATTCATGTGCTTATTCTAATACATTGTGTCCATAGTAACAATTACACATATTATTAAATAATGAATTTAAATTAAATTAAATTAGATTTCTGTGAGGAGACAGATTATGGAAGGAGTGCATTGAGGTAAAGCTATAGCTTTACGTTTTCAGACATCTTCAGGACAGGGGAGTTCATGTTTTGCAGTTCCTTATTAACATGACAAGCTATGTTATTTTTCTTATTAACTTAAAGGTCCATTAGGAAAGATTATTTATTTATTTATTTATTTTGAGACTAGGTCTCTAAGGGTTAAGTACATGGGTTCAATATTTGAATTTTTTTTTTTACTCCCTGAACCCTCTTCTCTTCCCTCCCATGTTCTTGAAGCTCCACCCCCACGATCTCCAGTGGCCCATAGAGTCAAGTGTCTATAAAATGACTGACAAGAGAGCCATCCAAACACAAACAAGCATTGCTAACCAAAAGTCAGTTTTCCAAATGGCTTTTCTCAGCTCCTTAATAAACTTCTTCTGCGGCCATGACCTAAACCATTATTGCTTTTTAATATAATGCTCTACATACCTTTCAGGGTATTTGAACGAGTAATAAAATAAAATAGCCTATTGCACCTTTAAAAAGAGAGAGAGAGAGAAAAGAGAAGCTGGTGAGAGAACTTTTTACAGCTGCAATGACACAAGCGAGAACAGCAGGTTACTTATTCCATGGATGTTCCATAACATTACATGCACCTATAAATGGATAAAAGTACAATATATCACCATTTTGTTGATTATTTTCCTATAACCGCACTTCCCCAAGTGTTTTACTGCTTACATGTGTTTGCTAGCCAGTGTGTGATTCAAGAAAGAAATTCAGGTGCGCCTGATGATCAATTTTGTTTCGGGTGCTTCTTGTTACGTAATCAATGGTGATGATCCATGTGTAGGATTGCACACACAGCTCGCGCCATGTCATGCTTAAGTTCATGGGACTTTTCAAAGGAAACATTCAGCTGAGCTCAGACAGTTATGATACGACCTGCAGTTATTTTCAGCATACTTTCCACACACCACTTCTTTTTTGGGCATTAATAGAACTTGTGGCTATTTTGGTTGGATTTGATCTCTTCCAAAAGGCACAATTTCTCTTACAGCCTATCTCTCTATGATCTTGCTTTCTAAATAGCCCCTGTGCAACGGTGGACATGAACAGCCCAAACTTTCCATCCCACAATTCCCTTTTTCCCTCCAGTTGTTAAATTAGGTAATTTGTTCTGGGTTAGCTACCAGGCAGAGTGCACACACCTATTTGCTGTTGTTATCGTCATCGCCGCTCGACTAACACTCTGACCTCAGGGATGTTCCAGACGCAGGCCACAATGAAGCAGTGTGCACTCTGCTTGTTTTCCATACAGACACTGCTTTGTGAGAGCGCTCTTTCAGACACACACACATGTTGCAAAATGTTCCTCAAACAGGATTTGACTTTACTTTTCTCCACCCAATAGTGAAATTACAGGGAGCGCCACATGAGGTCATGTGTGAGCCGCTTATTCCATAAATAGGGCATCTTTGCCCTTTTAGGAATGGAGTGTTGTTGTAAAAGGCCAGCACTCAGTGGTGGGTATACGGTGTAGTCATTCATCTGTGTTTACAAGATCTATAATTACTCTCTAGTGCTATCCTATATAAAATAATTTACAGTGTATGCCATGTATTTCTTTCCATGTATAAATCTGTTCTGAAGAACTGTAAGTGCATTTTGTGCTAGCAGGATACTACACATTTCCTTAGTGCCCATATTTATTAGTTTAACAGGCCAGAGATCTTATTTCTAACATTTTGCTTAAGCAACATCAGAAGAGCAGATGTTACAGATGATATTCTCACAGGAAAAGAGGCCTGTTTTATCGTTATCATTTTTTCACATAACTGATGTAACTCAGTGATGTGATTTTAGGAAAATAATCAACAACAGGGTTCATTTTAAAGCGTTCTTCCCAAAGTTAAACTTCTTCTCAGATTTCACGTTTGGACTGTTTGTTATATGCAGCATGGATCGTTTGAACGCATAAATGTAATGATCTCTTTGTGTTCACTGCATTTATGATGCAGGTTAAATGCTTTGATGCGATCTAAAGCTGACGAGGTGAGACAGGGAAGAACACAGCCCATTTGACAGGACAGGCTTATCACCTTTCTTTGCTTGTTCATTATTTATCACTTGTGCCTGAGCGGCCATGGAACATTCTCGTTCTCTTTCTCCTCTCATTCGGCCTTCTGGAAGCAAACATGCGGCACATATCTATAACATCTAAGACTGTAAAAGGTACAGAGTTAAAAGTTATTGTCGCTTTGATCCAACGTGTCATGAGTTTCTGCAATGTTCGCAGCAGCCACTAAGAACTTTGTGAAGCAGGTGGGGGACACCGGGCGACTGATTCCTGTCCCGAGCCTCAGCGAGGCTGACCGATATCAGCCTCTCAGCCTGGTGACCAGGAAGAGGAAGAGGCACTTCTGGAAGAAGAACAAATATGGCTCAACACCATTCTCACTCAAGGACATACTTGTGGGAGAAAAGGAGATCACTGCAGGTAAGACGAATCGAAGGCCATACTAAAATGGTGCTCTGATTATATCTGCCGTATTTCTAGTATCCTGATAATAGAAAATGTTTTGCGTAATATGAGATAAAGTCAGGTTTCATGCTACAAACAATGAAATTACTCTATAGTGACCTGTGAGTGCAAACATATATTAAGAAACAAAAAACAAAGCAAGAACAAAACCAAAAACCTGACAAAATTAATACAAAACAAAAAACAAAAACAAAAAAACAAAGAAAACAACAGCAAAAGCAAAAATACAACAACATGATGCATTTGGTTTTGTTGTTAAACTCTGAGCTTTGAAGTTGCATTGATGTTACATAGTTTGTTATTGTTGCATCTTAAAAACATTAGTACTTTAAAGCCCAAAACACAACAGCAATAAAAAACCAGCAAAAACATCAGCAAAGCAAATAAACAGAACTGGAAATTCAAAAAACAAAAATATGCAAAAGCAAAAATGTTTTCTGATGTTGCATTGATGGTGCGTAGTTTAATGGAGCAAAACCGAAAAAAAAACCCAACACCAACATAGTTTACATTTTGTTGTGGTTTCTGACTTGCTGTTGTGGTGGGTTTTTTTTTGCTAACCTGTTTTGCACTTACAGGCTGCCGTTAATTACGTTAGTACATCATTACAACATAATACGAGATGCAAACAGATCTGACACGTGAATTTATTCTAAGAGATGCGTAACCCGAGAGGTTTCTCTATATTAGGCGTGTCCTCTTACCAGCTTCTCAACTATGAAGACAAGTCAGACGTGTCTCTAAACGGCCGTCTGGGGAACCATCTGATTCATGAAGTGGGCGTCAACATCAGCGGTTCGGACTCGGTGGCGGTCAAAGCATCCTTTGGGGTTGTGACCAAACATGAGGTGGAGGTTCCGACCTTACTACGGGAGCTTAACTCAAGGTAGTGGATATGACAATGACTTCTGATTTTTATATATATATATATAAATGTTTTGATTCATTCATGTTTCATGAACATACAGATGAATTAATATATTAAAAGCTAATATATAAATAGCCAAAATATTACTGTTTTAAATCAATCCTGTGTTAAATATATTTTGAATGGGGGGGCTCAAGGTTTATTGTTTGATATCTGTCTATATAGAGTTCCTGATGTCCTCTCTCTCTGTCTCTCTGTCTCCAGGAAAGTCGACCTGGATCACTGTCTGATCCGTCAGTCGAAGGACAATGGGCGGGCTGTGCTGTGTGTTGTCATGGAGAGCATTCGCACCACGCGACAGTGTTCTCTTACCGTCCACGCTGGCGTGCAAACCATGCGGGTAAACAAACGTGCACACAATCAGACACGTGTATGAACATACGCAAACAAAACAAACCCGTGTACAAATATCTCTCTTACAGTTTCAGATAGATGACATCCATAATCCCAAAGGCCGTGACAAATCCATTGTAATTCCCGCCCACACCACCATAGCCTTCAGCATATTTGACCTTTACGTGCGACTTGATGGACGTCTCGGTAAGTTGTTGGACGTCTCTTTAGCTGTTTACACTTGAAGTTCATAAAGTTATGGCGTATGTGTTCCCTTATCGTTTCCTCAACAGCCTCTGTGTATCGCATGCTCTCAGGTGCACTAAAAGGATGATTTCATTGTAAAATATTCAGTATTTATCTCCTCCAACTTGGTTTTCCTTAGATATCTGTGTAGCACCGGGGTCCGTCGGAGGCTTTGAGAGAGAACAGATGCGCGAGCAGCTCGGAGGATTCATCGGCAGGTTTTCAGTCGGCAGGCTGCGAAGGTTCCTCTCAGGAATCGTTTACGGGAACCCCTTCAGAGCAGGTAACGTGATAAGTGTCATTTACAACTAATGATAGACAATATGATCCTGCTCATGGCATGTAGGAATGTCATATGCCGTGCCTTGGGAAAGTATTCGCACCCTCTTTGAACTTTTTCACATTTTATAGTGCTACAACCTGGAACCGAAATGGAACTAATTGGGATTATACTGTATGGATATAATGCTTTTTACAAAAATTAGCCCATGATATTAAAGAGGGTTTAAAAATCAATATAGTTTGTAAAATTATTTGCAAATAAAAGATTTTGCAGAAGTGTTCACATCCAATGCTATGAAACCCATAAATTAGTTCTAGTGACCATCAGAAGTCACATAATTAGTCAACTTGAGTACATCTGTTCCTGAAAGACCCCAGAGCATCATGTAGACAAAGAAGTGGGACAAAGTTCTGGATAAGTGTCCTAAACTTTGAACACCCTGCAAAACAGCAATAAATCCATTATTAAAGAAGGGAGAGAATGTGGCACAGTCGTGACTTTGCCTAGAGGAGTCCGTGCAGCAAAGAAAAGTGACGGGATAAAGATGGGATTAGTCAGAAAAGCAACCAAGAGGACGAGGGTAATGCTCAGCATGATGCCACCACCACCGTGCTTCACTATACTGTTGTCAAGCAGTGTTGGGTTTCTGCCAAATGACTGGCTGTATGCCAATGACAAACTGTAAAATATCTGTCTGATCAGACCCGAGAAACTTTTTCCGCGTTTGCAGAGTCTACAAAAACTCTGTAATGTGTCCGACCAACACGTGTCCATATTTCTAAATCTGTAATATAATAGTCTTTAAAAATAATTTGTTAATTAGCTCTCAACAAAGTAATACAAGCATGGGTCATTTTCCTTCCTCATCACAGACGACAGAACGTTCGAGGAGCTCACGCACTCAGACCTGTACATGGATGACGTAGCGGATTACTACGAGAAGGCGGCGAGCATGACTGACCTGTCCACATCGTACCTGCGTGAGGACAAGCACACTCGAGTCAACCTCCTCAACCATAACATCCCCAAAGGCCTGTGTGCTCTCTGCAGCAAGTCTCACCAGCGCCGAGAGACCGTGTACGGCTGCCTGGAGTGCTCCTCTGGTGGGCAGAAGTATGTGCGCCTACACGCTGTGCCATGCTTCGACCTGTGGCACAAAAGCTTACGGTGAGGACTCCACGTGCTGAGGAATTACTGAGTGTGGACGCTGATTATATTTAGAAAAGATCTAGGACTTTGGAGGCACCTGGCACCTGACAATTACACGCGTGTCTTCAGTTCAATTCAATTTAAGTTTTATAACACTTTTAATCCAGATCCCTAATGAACCAGCCAGAGATGATAGAGTTGGCGAGAAAAAAACCCTGGTGACAAATCTGACTCAAAATGGAACCCGTCGTGACACCGAATTGAGGGATTATAAATCATTAGGGTATACAGGTGTAAAAGAAGAAGGACAAACATTACTGAATGTATTTACAGGATGTTCATTATGTAGTAGATAAGTAGTGTCTTTATGATTACAGCAGCAGCTCTTAGATACAAATCTACAGTATCCAGCTGAGATTAAACACTGAAAAAGGTGAGACTTGGGCACAAACCAGTTTTAAGGAAGTGCAAATCCTTAGCGTGTACACGCCTGGGCAAAAAAAAGAGGCAAACCCAATATTGCAAAACGTTAAGCTTTTAATGGTCTCAACAAACATCACTGGGCAGAAAATGAACAGGAAGTTAAAAAGCGCTCCTGAGACGTCGGCTAGTCGTTGCTGAAACTGTCGGGGGGAAAAGCTGGAAACAGGGACGTTCACTTACATAGTCTTCTGGTACGCAAAGAGAAAATCAGGAAAAGATTGAAATGTTTAAATGATATAAAATTGAAACTAACTCGTCTGGGGGTTCAAAATGTTCCAAAATCTCTTCTGTTTGAAGGCTTTAACATCGAGCGGAACAACACGGACTCGTCTTTCTGTAAAAAGCCGTCTGCAAGTTTACCCACAAGCCTTCAACATTTAAAGTTAATCGAGGGAAAAGCTGCACCATGCCGATTTACTTTATCTATCTGTTTCATTCTTGATCATTTTCCTAACCAGTGATTTGCTGTTGCGACCATTAAAAGCTTCATGTTTTGCAATATTGGCTTTGCCTCGTTTTCTTTGCCCAGGAGCGTACATGTTGGACCATCCACCGCAGAAAAAGTAATTGTTTAAATAAAAATGTTAAATCTCCTTCAAGGCTAGAACACAACCTCGAATAACTGCCACTTATAACAGTCTGTTCTTCATCTTCATCTTTCAGAATGAAGAAAACATTTTTGAAAGGTCTTTATTAGAATTTGTTATTAGAACAACGGTGCTCATCATATTGTTTACACACCAGCCCAGATCTTTGTCAGATATCGTATACGGGACAGTAGATCCTCTTACACTCCCATGATCACCAGCTGCTGGAGTCTCCATCACTCAAACATGGGTGTGTGAATAATTAAGAGATGGTGATAAATTAAGCAGTAGATCATGTGAGGGCAGGGCAGGAAGTGGGCGGTTTTATTTCAGGTGAGAACTGGGTCGTGTTTTGGTTTCCACTCTGAATTCAGGGCAAGTTTAGCAGCGAAAGCTCAAACAGGGGAAAGGTTAATAAAGGGAGCAACAGAGACCAGTTACCTACGTCGAGCAGAACCTTCTGGAACCAGTATGGTGGCAGTGTGGGTCAGAAAGAAATCTCTAATTGTCCAATCTCAACTAAATTACCAATCAACCCACTGTGGTGTAATATAGGAATGAACCACTTTTGGACATCCTGTTACAGGAGAATCATGAACTTCATTGTTGATTATTTTCCTACAACAGCATGACACCAAGTGTTTTACTTATTACAAAAAACACACTTTAGTACTGTGATCGATAGAGATGTAGAAATTTGCATAAATACACAATCTTCTTCATGTGTGAGTTATTTATTGGAATAATACTTAGCTGGTGCAAATTTGGTCTCCATTGACATTAAATACACGAAACTTTCAGGATATGCACAGACACCCTGACTACATCTGCAATAGAATCAACATTTTCTCTCTGCAGCCTTTTCCCCACACCGGAAAAGATGACCATGTGTACATATTGCATTTTTTAATATCGTACTCGGTTATTTTTCATTTGATTTTGGAGTGAGTGTGAATTCTCTGTGTTAGCTGAAGTGAATGCAGTGTGTGGGGTTAAGCCTGAAACCGTGTTTACTGCTCATTCAGGGGAGTTTGTTGTGTATCGTGTCGACGGTTAAATAAAACATTATGTCATTAAAAAAAAATACTAATAAACATAAAGTTGGCTTCATTAAGCTTTACTGACTTATACCACATAATGTAAAGTCTGTCCAACTGGTAGTACCATGAAACACTTGACAGCTCCACCTGGTGGTAACATACTGTCAGAACCGCTACTATACGGTGCAGAAATTTTCCCACCCCGTAGTTGCAAGGTGGAAAAGAAGAAGCTGTTCATTCGTTTTACAATTTACATTAAAAAAAAAAAAAGAAGAACGCAAATAGAGCTTGAGAAGAAGCATGTGTCCCTTTTATGATGGAGGAGATCGGACACTTGGATCAAGGACATGCAATAAGACACACTAATACAAAAAAGGTATAATTTTATAGTGAGTACAAATAAAAACCTAGTATTAAATAGTGGCATTGAAGAAACGCACATCATATAGTAATAGTATGAAGTGGTGGAGACTAAAACAAACATTTATATTAATGTTTATTGGTTATGTGGTATACGCTGATTCGTTACACTAAGTGCAGGGCCGCAAGGATGTTCCATTCTGCAAATATACTCATCCCGGATTCCTCTTTGCTAGCACCGTCCTCACAGGAAGGAGATAAGCAGCGAGTTATGGAAAGAAAAAAAGCAAACAAAGAGGCACTCCAAAGGGTGCGCAAACTTTTGCATTATACTCCGTGCTGGCTTGGAGCAGGTTTTGAAACCCAAATCTGTCAGGAGAAAAGAACAGTAAAGTAAAACAGACAGGGTTTTCCCTCCAGTACTTTATTCCTTACAAAAATAATTACCAACATTCTGCATGAACGACAAAAAGACAGCATATACAGCAGGCCTCGAAATGTCAAACTTATAAACCGCTCACACACTCTCCTCAATCTTACACATCACACACAGGTCAGATAACACTAATACTCCAACTTAAACAAACAAATAAAAAAAGTGTCCATCATAAATAAAGTCTGCATCGGAAAAGAAAGGAGCAAAAAGTAGAATTTTTCAAAGAACATGTCCGAGATATCCGGATGTCGCACAAGGAGAACAGGGAATGATGCACGGTGGGGAGAGATGAAGGTCATGAAAACGTCTTTCTCGACCTGCTATGTCCTGATTCTGAAACGTCCAGGCATTAAACAACTACACGGATTCGTTTGTTCATCTTTAGTCAGTCTGGTCAGGGACTCGGTGGATCCGGATCCGGAGTCTATCCCGGGAACACTGGGAGCGAGTCAGGAATACACCCCGTATGGGACGCCAGTACGTCGCAGAACACCATGCACACATGTACATTTGCACCTAGAGGTAATTTAGCATCACCAATCCACCTTCTGTGTGTTTCTATGGAAGGTGGGAGGTTAAAAATTGCTGTTTTTCATAAAGCAATAACACAACTAACAGGCCAGAGATAAATAATGCTACTTGTTGCTCCTTTTAAAGGGCTTTTCTTGACCATGCATTAGTAGAGAACTAAACCCATAAGAATGTCTGTTTGGCATCAATTTCACTTCCAGTTTGGAAAAAAAAAAAAAAAAAAAGAACAATACTTGCATTACAAATATAGCATATAATCCAAATCGATTATATAAAACAGGTTATCTGCTTTGCGTCATCATACACTCGTCATACATACTGTACATACCTCAGTAATGTCACATTTCAGGCAAATACACCTGCAGTAGCACGCAAGTGTTGTATTTTAGTGAATCTTTTTGTAGATTTAGGAAAAAAAAAATTGGGAAAAAAAGCCATCGTCAAGGCACTCTGGACCTATCCATGCGCAATAAATACTGCTGCTTTCACTGCAATCTGCAGCTCAGGTACCGTAAATCCTCACATACATTCACCTCCGTCATTGCCTGTGATTGCTAGGAAAGAGAAAACATTTTTACAACCAACTGAATTAAGCCGCACAGACTTGCATGGGAATAAATACGTCAGTTCCTTCCTTTTTTTCTCTCAACCAATCTTGGTTTTAAAAAAATACTATAATATAGAGCTTCAGCCCATGTGGATGGGGGGAGGGGGAAAAAATATTGATGGCCCTGCTTAAAAAAAATTAATGTCCAGCACTTCTTTCATTAGTGTACATTCAAATACTCCTTTAATCATGTCTAAGTCAAGAAAGGGAGCACAAGAGCCTAACACACACGCACACGAACGCCCCAAAGGGGCAACAGAACAATTCTAGGAATGACAAATGCTTTAACAAAGCAGTTAGAAGAAAAACTCCACGTGCTGATGATGTGGCTCACCTAATACCGTCTAACACCGTCTAACCCCCAAACACACACACCCCTGCGCTTTCAACATCACCACCTGGATAGGGCCGAGGGTAGAACAGAAGCAGACAAGCAGACGTCTGTAGAGAAGTGTGGAGGATGAAGGTTGTGTGGTCCGGAGCTTTGGTCAAGTCAAGTTCAGTTTTTTCCCCTCCTCTTACTGCAGCAGATTCTGATTCAGAATCTCCCAGATCATCACTTTACGGAAATACGGCATGTGACACTGCACAGAGAGACAAGATTTTGGCATAAAGAGGAAAAAAGCAGCAGAAAGAAACTGGTTTAGCTTACAGCTCAGTCTTTAAAGTCATCATTGAGCCATGTATGGAAATGACATGCAAATAAATAAAAGAGCTGCATTGTTTTGCGCTGCAGGACTGGCAAATGTAGAGCTGTATGTTTTTAAGTGCATGTTTAGTGCGTGCATCAATGGGTCTAGTCAAACACTTTTAGTGTTATTTACACTGTGAGTGTTTCTGTTCTTGGTGGCTAGAAAGACATTGTTTAATCCAGATCCCAAACCCTCATCCTGCTGCGTGTTCGATTAGAAGTGTGTGTGTTACCTGTCTAAAGGTAAAGGGGCGTCCCCGTGCGATGTAGTCAGCATACTTGCAAACAAACACACCACAGTCACTTCCGTTCTTCTGCTGAGGAACCTCCTATATTTTTTTCCAGAAATTTATCACAGTCATTATATTAAAAGGAGAGTTAAGTTAAAAATTTAAATTTCCTGCATAAAGCTTACAGTGGCTCGCAAGCTGGTCACCGTCCACTTTAGGATTTCCAGATCTTTGCCTTTCTTGACCTCGCACTCCTCCTTCATGTACATCCTACCGAGGAAAAAAAAAAAAAAAAAAAAAAAAAAAAAGTCAAGCACTCACTCAGCCAAGGTGCTCGAGTCATTTCCATAGAAACTGAACCTGTCCACTCACAGTATCAGGTTACAGATGTCATCGTGCCTCTGACCCATAGAGTCGTAGGACCTCACAGACTTCGCTCTGAGGTCAACCACCTAGATGAGGCCGATTACTCTTATTAATCAGAATCCAATCGGCTTGTTCTGTAAAGCTATAACTGAGCGATTCAGCAACCCAGACATGCAAGAACGTTCAGAGAAATCGACTCACAGCAAGAGACCAGTGGACCCCCAGGTGTAGGGGGATGAGGATGATGTCGTAGCGGAAGAGGTCGACAGCCTTGGTCCAGCGGCGCACTGCGGCGTGGCCGCCCCCGTGCAGCTTAGGGAAGAAGAAGGTGCTGAAGCAGTACACCTTCCTCCCACCCGTTTCTTGCTCTGCCCGTGCCATCACCAGGTTAAGGTAGAAATTGATCACCTGCCAGACGAACAGAGGGAAAGGCTTAATGTACTTCTGTACAACTTGAACAATAATGATTATTTAAGCAAGATCACATGATAGAGAATGCTGTTGCACTGAATATCAGTACGGCTGCGATTTGGTTGTGGGTTTAACACAATACTTTTATAAAGAAGAAACTAATATCCATTAAGTGACATTTTGGACACAACATGGCCAAATGCTCTTTTTATCTCTGCTCTGAGAGATAGAAGATAGAAATAGATCCCGATTCCCTTTATAGCATGGCGGCTTGTTGGAAAAATTGGCATCCCTTCGTTCGTTTCATCTTAGGAGCGTTCATATTTTAAGTCGAAAGTAAAATTCCTGAAAAACATCATTTTACCTCGTCGTTAAGCCAGCTACCCTCCTGTAAGGTTGCCAGATCTCTCGGTGTGATGCGCAGTTTGAAAGCGCTGCTGAGGATTAAGTCAGGATCTCTCTGTGTGAGTGCGGCACTCACCTCCTGCTGCATCTCCTGCAATGCATCACACACACACACACACACAAGCTTTTGGTACTGTACAAGAAAGGAGTAGATTAAGCATTGAGGTTTCATTCATTAATACAAAACTGTAATGCTGTGACAGAACAGGAATAAAACACTTCAGGTTGTGCTGTTACAGGAAAATACTACTTTGGAGTGGTAACAGTACCATTATTTGCTCTATAACAGCACATTCTGAAGTGTTACGTGTACAGTTCCACGTGATAATTTTAGTAAGTGAGGCTTTACCTTGGACAGTCTGGGAAACTCCTCCTCCAGGTGCCTCCCTGCGTCAAAGGCAGGTTCGGAGCGGCTCTGCACAGCTGGCTGGCACACTGCCGTCGCTCTGTCCTTCAGGTTCAGCCGGGTTTCTACCTCGACGGACAGATCCACATCTAGCAGCTGGAGACATGGACGGAGACGAGGAGAAAGGGAAGGATGTGCAGACATCAAGCCAAAGCGCTATTCATGGACACGGTTATATAGTGAGATTTAAGTGTTGCATATACTGCGTGTACCCTGTTTTTATTCAGAGGATGGTCTGGTTTCTTTCTCCCAGCATCGCTGACTAGTGCACTGCAAGTGACAAATAAGACTCATAAAAAACAAAACAATGGATAAGGGGGGAGAAAAGTTTTGGAAAAACGCAGTAATAAATTACCTGTCCTTTACATGGTTTATTAAAGTAGAATTCCTCCACACTGGTGCATGAGGGTTCACTATGAATACACAGAACACAAATTAATAAGTGGTAGATTTAACCAGTATGCTGTGTGTGTGTGAAGAAGCAAGAACGGTTTAGCTGAACTGACCTTTGATTGGTGTAGGTTTGCTGATCTCAGGTGTAGTACGGCCATGGGGAAAATGTGTGCTGAAAACAGAAGAGCTGTTATTGACTTCCTCCCTTTTCTCTTCGGTAGACTCGTGACGCTTCAGGTGTGCGCGTGTTAAACGAATCAAGATCGCAAAATGTGTGTGCAGCGACAACTGCGACTGTATTCTTTTAGTGAAAATGGCTCCACTGAACCATAAGCAAGAAATGATACAAAAAGAAACACTCTGAAATGGTCGTACGTTGGCGGTTTCACTCGTCCAAACGGCAGCGGTTTATTCTTCGAGTACTTCTCGGACACCATCTCCACCAGTTTCCTGTAGTGCTCTCGGTCGCTTTCCTTCAGAGCCTAAAACACGGGAGGATACAGAGGGATTCCATATCAACGGGCAGTTTAAGGAAACAGAGGAAAAATAAGCAGCATTCCCTTCAACTGTATATCAAATAATCTCATCAGTAGAGTTTGTTATTGTTTTGTCTTGATTATCGATTCAGTTATCAAACTTAATGGAGTTTACAACTTTAATTAAAGCATGTTGACTGCACTGTTGCGTTTAAAAGGTTTTTTTTTTAAATCTGAAAATGTAAACAAATGCAATAAAAATGAACATCTATCTATATCTGTCCATATTTTTTTTTTTTTTGATTCGGTTCTAATATGGTACCGAGGTTCTGTTCCCAAACCTACTCATCAGTACAGTTTTATTTCAATGTGTCCTATAATATTTAAGAGTTTATGTTGTTAATAATAGTAATAATAATGTGAAATTAAAACATTAATTAAAATGTTATCATACTTAACCTTTAACTTAAATGTGTACTACAATTGTTAACATTGACTATGGGTATTTATTCAACCTTCCTACTTGAACACATTTTATTAAAATTGTCATTATATACAAATTAGCAGATCCACTTATAATTTTTTTTTATATTTGTTGAGGTTTGAATGAAACCCAGTCCATTTAAGTGATCAGTCATAAGAACTCAAGAATCAATATAAGAACTAAAACATAACCAAGTACCTCCCGATTATACTTCATGGGTTTAAAATTGACGTTTTCCGTCTGGCTCGTGTAGCCTACCTCCTCCACAGCGAGGCAGGGTTTGTGTGCGCGTCCGAGGGGCTCCGTCTCAGGCAGGACAGGACGTGACGGCAGCAGGTGCAGTGACCTTCTGTGGGGACGCTCTCTCTGCCTGTCCTGAGTTCCCATAAATAACACTGATCCGCTTCTATGGAGCAAGAAATAACCGTAGATTCTTAATGTACTCCTTCACAATAAATTTAGAGTAATGTTTATTTAACTAAAAGCTTATACAATCTCAGCATCGTACATAGGGGTGCACCGACTGTTTCCTACATGCACTCTGAACGCGCCATGCTTGGCACTTGACAATACCTCTAATATCAGTGTTTGTTTTGTGAATGGAAAAATAAATGAATGTGGTGCATCCTGGGAACTCGGTATACTCACTCAGGTTTCCTCATCAGGGGCTGGGCGCCTATGCAGAAGTTTGGCACGTTCCTCTCTTTACCACTCAGCCCCATTTCTCTCTGTTTCTCTATAGAGATGAACAGAAATATTAAGCAATATTCTCCTTAAGATGTTCAGTGAAAAAGTTAATCTTTAGAACAAACATGTGATCATTAAAGTTCAATATTTATTTTGGAATTAAATTGTGTGTGTAAACTTGCAGTTCCGATTGCATGGGATTTAGCCCTCACTTCATCTCTACCTAAAGAGGCAGCAGTGCTTTAATACTTGCCTCTTATACCACTAACTAGCAAAACTGAGTCACTGCTACGAGAGCATTCTGGAAGTCCATGGTATAGGGTATGCTTCAATGTCTCCACTATGTCTATGTTAAATTTCTCATTAGTATGATGGTGAATTTTGCTCTTTTGTTCTGCCTTCTTTATTAGAAGCGTACATCTAAACATGACCGTCATCCATTACATTTGAGGTCGTTTAATCTCTCCTACATCGCTGTAACTGCGCTGGTAATGTCAGCGCACAATCTCTATCTTCTAATGGAAATACAGAATCTCTAGGCACATCTAGCAGGATGAGAAAGAGGCGTCCACAGTGTACGCTCTGCTTACCCATTTTAACATCCCCGCCAATCGTCCACTTATTTAGGCCGTTGCTGTGAATTTCATCAATTCCCACTAGAGCAACATGTCCGATCTGGGTTTAAGAGAATAATTTACAATAGACTTAGTACTTTGGTGAAATTCAGATATTGCGTGAAAGCTACGGATGACAATCAGACAGGACAATCAGGCTACAACAAACCTGTGGTTCTCTATGATCTCGCTCCTTTTCATAGCGGCACGGCTTGTGCTGTCGTAACCGGAGCAACCCTGCAATCCCGGCAAAAGTCTTCTTGACAACTCGAACGATCACATCTGCAAATAATTAAGGAATCACACTGAATTAATAGCCACGACATGCGAATTGAAGGATAGGGTCAATTCTGAAGAAGGCATGGACATATCTAGTTACCTCGTCTTGGTCTTTTGATTTCCAGGTGCTCTGATACACCATCAGGAGAGTGGACACTGCGTTAGACAGAACAGAACCGGCAGCATTCAAGACCACACAAAAAGTGAAACTTTGAGAGACATATGATTCCATATGATGCATTTTTTTTTAAAGTGTTTAACAGACAATAGTGTTTGAGATAGCTGAACATAGCTTAGCTAAATATGGACAACAGAGAAAAGCCTAACGAGTCCGACGAGACATCGCATGAGTTTAGTGTTACAGTGTTTCCAAATCCAAACCATTTTTTCCAGACCAAGCAATGGTTGAAATAGGGAATAGTGTTTCGAAAGACACACCAGCAAACCATGTTTACTGCTAACCAGCTACTACTGCAGAGCAAGCCACGCCCCCAAGGCGGGACATATACACTGTAGAGAAAATGTAATTGGACCACAACTAGTACATGATGAGTCATCAGACAACTATAATTATTTCCCCAATAGTGACAACATATACAATTAAACTAAAAAAAAATAAAAATAAAATTCCACAAAACTATTATTTTTCTAGACATATCAAAGTATTATTGTCCATAATATAGAGGGACAGGTACAAAAAACACCCCGACCAATTTTAATTTCAGTAGAAAATGTTCACACTAAAACACATTTATATATAAAAAACAGTTCACTGAAAAACTGCGAACTTCGATTAAGTTGAATTCTTTAGCTCATTTGCCAGACATGTATCTGATTTTATGCTAGCATTTCAGGCTTCTACGTCTGTCTGTTTGCTAATCCTAGAGCTCGAGCTAAGCTAACTCGCTAGCTTCATTAGCTACCGTTTAGCGACATTTCGCTATAAGCTGGTTAAATAATATAAATACCTAAATACCTTCCAAGGCTTCTTAGAAAGAATAAATCAAGCTAAGTATTGCTAGCTGGTAGTTTAATAACTGACTAGCCTGTGTTTGCTAGCTAGCTAGCTAGCTTAGTTTAACGGTCGGATTTCAAACGTCTCGCAGGTAGGCGCATAGTGCGCGTGCACGGTGACTGCACTGTAGAAACTCTCCTCCTGCAGCCTCCGTAGGGCACTTCTTTAGGGGACAGAGGGGTATTGGGGACACAACCATCCTTGGTGGGCTAACGCACCGAACGTAACCTGGTTTAATTAGAGAGAAATGAAAACATAAGAAGAGGAACAACACGATATAATGAGTCACCTTTGATAGTTTCGTTTTGCAGGTCGGTAATTTTCCTGTTGTTGTTGTGTGTCAGAAGTGACCGCGTCTCGTGGTGGTGGCGGCGCGGTACTGTCTGTAGGCCAGCTCGGCGAATTCCCTCCAGAAAACACGGAAAACGGAACAAACAGCGACGACAGGCCGTCAACTATCCATTCATACATTACAAACCACCACGAAGACTCAGCCACCTGCCTGTTTGTTAATGCCAGGATCTTTAAAAAAATATAAACTTCACCACAACGTCAACTACGACACGCCGCTGAAACCCAGCAAGCTTTACTACTACGGTGTTTAGACCTGGGAGCCGATTCCCAAAAGAGTTGATTCTACGATTCTGAATCAAATACTCAATTTCAAAGATCCAGAGACTTTTATAATATTAATCGTGATATTGTATTACGTGTGTATTCATTATTTCACAGTTTATCTTTTCATTTCTTGTACTGTGGTTTTGGAAATCGATCTGACAATTAAAGACAGTGTGGAGTCGACTCGTGGAATCGATTTATTTGAATCAATGAGTCAGAGTTACGTTTCTGGAATCGAACAGCGCCGTGATAGCCTCCACGCGCCTCAGATAATGAATAGCCAGCTAGCTGCGGATTCGGGTTGCCAGGTCTGCGTCTTATAAATCATTTTTATTTCAAATTCACAAATAAATCTTAAAACATGTCCCTTTAAAAAATAAAATAAAAAAAACTTCTAGTGTTTTTAACTTCTATCATGACTTTTAAAAGTAACGTCATTTAATTGTTCTTTTGCCACGGATCATAAAAATACACAGTGAACCTAAATAATCATTTCACCAAAACTCCTAAAAGTCTCAGACTATTACATATCTTTCCATAAATATATTATATAAAAATATTATATAATATATATATATATATTATTATAAATATATATTGATATAGATCAATACACTGACATAAACATATTCATATAGTGATGTAACTGACATAGTGTAGAATGGAATCGAACAGGGGCAACAAAACATGTTAATGCACTCTCTACAGACCCTTTTTAGGTCTTCTGTATATTTGGGCCCTTGGTATTAACCCCATATTCCCTTTTTTATGTATCAAAATGACCAGAAACTTCATTACACACAAAAAGATCAATACTGAAGGTTTGTATGCTGGTAATAATATGGACCTGGCAACACATTTTTCTTCCTACTTTCCCCGTGGTCCCTGGGTGAAGGCTTTTAAACGTCACTGGCTAAAGAGAAGCGTTTATTGCGTAAGAGCGCCGACGCAGGGGACAATATTCACCCCGAGGAACATGTAAACAACATAACAAATATACGATTTCTTTAATAAGGATATATAAAATAATGTAAACAAGCAAACAAATAAATACACAAAACCTAATAAAGATACTCATAAACAATCAGGCAAGCAAAGAAATAAACAAATAAATAAATTATTTGTTGTCTATTGCATAAGTGTATTGATGTAGTGGAGGATATTTGCTAGAATGAAAAGTAAACAATATAACAATGCAACTTGATAAACAATAGATAAAATCATATGAAATAATAGATAAAATCAATAATAATAAACACAAATAAATGAAAAAAATAGGTAAAAGTAAACTATTCTATTTCTTCAGCAATCATTTTATATCATGTCCTTAAATTATTATTAAATTACTTGTGACAGTATACAACATGTGTGTAGCTTTAAATACATGACTTAAAATTATTTATTAATTAATATAATCATCTTCTTTTTTTATTTCTGCATATCCGTTCTTCCATTCTGAGAGTTTAATTAACACCTAAACAGTTACACAGTATAAATTTCATTCAGCCCAAGCACAAATAAGCACCTTATAAAAAAATCATTTCAAACATTTTAAAAAGATTTTATTATTGATTTACAAAAATGCACATATTTCAACCAGCAATGTAAATATGCATATGATTTCTTCTTCGCAGAGCCCAAGAGGAGCACAGCATTCTGGGAGAAATGAACGAGAGGTAATCAGTGAACAAATAGATTATGAATATGACGGTTTATAAATAAATCAAATAAAAAATAAAATTTTATCACACCTTAGAATCCAAGAGGAAATCTCGTCTTCATTCCATCAACAGTGACGCTTTAGGATTCAGGGAAAGTTAAACAAAGAGATGTTAATAAATAATAAAAAATAATGAAATGTCTCTCTGACTGACTAGCATGCTAATAAACTAACCTGCTAACTAGTTAACAGGATAATGAAACAGCAACACTTCATCTGTCATGTGAATGGAGTAGGTGGCTATGTAACAACTTAATGTTCACATTTTATTGCTGTTGTTTTTAAAGTTTTAAAAATAATTTTATTTTACGATCATGCTGCATTCTGGATAAATTACAGCTGACTTAAGATGGAAGGAAAATGGTAATGGAAAGTTAAAAAAAAACAAAAAAAAACGTACGTGTTAAGTGGAGGCAGAGTTACGGGGCCTGTCATGTGCTGCATGGATGGCTGATAAGCCCCGCCCCTTTGTGCTGACATCATAGATGGCCAGGCTGAGTAGCCAATAGGAGGGAGCGGCGGAGGCCCGTAGTGGTGATGATGATGGACAGCGCCTCCTTTGGCTTTGATGTAGTTCTCCTAAATGTCATAGCGTCATGCCTTTAAAATCCGACTCAGCTTTTGAGTATGTAATAATGAAGCAGAGGTCAAAGGTCACCTGGGCTGTAGGAGGACTCCCGCTCATGCCAGCGGCTCCCGGAGGAAGCGCCTTTAACATCATGTTGTGCATGATGATCTGGTGCATCTGAGCATTCTGCATGAGCATCAGCTCCACCATGTCTGAGGATCGACATCACGTCAGGAGGCTCCATGAAACTACAAGATCATATCTTAACCAGGTACAATGTAATTAAAGAAGCTTTCTATGATGCGTGATATGTGAAGGTTTGCTGCCAAACAGCCAGGGTTGCTTTTAAAAATATATGTAAAACTGACTTTAATGATACTTTAATGTCTACAAAAATATGTTAACACTGAAACATAGTTTTCACTTTTTACACATTTACAAATGGAAACCAGTACAAAGCTTTAACGTCACATCATTATCAAAACAATTGAACCCACGGTAACCGCCAGCGCATGCTTTATACTGTATGCCAGGAATAAAACACTACGAGGTGTGCTGTTTTGGGAAAATTATCAGTGACAGTGTGGTGTGATGAAGTGCAGTTACTGATGCCACGTCAAACAATTTTACTATAACAGCACATCCTGTAGTCTTTGATTCTAGTTAGAAGATTTATTAATGAATACTTTTTGTCCATTTATAGTTGCGTTTAAGGTTGAGAGATAAAACCTTGCTGCAGACGCACCCTCTTTAATGCTGCCGGATCTGTAGGGCGCAGGTTGGACTGGTGGAATCTGTGCTATAAGTGGCTGCTGCTGTGGTAGCTGCTGAATGATGGTGGCTGGCGGAGGTGGAACCTACAGGGAAAGAAAAAACATGTAGCTATATTTGTGTTGAGAAATAAATAAATCAGGATTCTCGATGTTAACCAATTCGGTTCAGTGTTAGCCTGCACATTTGTACTTTAAGGTATTGATCGAGTCATTCTCTCACAGTGTGTTGGATGATTCGGGGAGGCTGCGGGGCTGGAGGCGGAGCTGGAGGAGCAGGAGGCGGAGCAAGGGGCGGAGACTGATAGATAAAGACCGGGTGTGAGGGTGAGGCAGGAGATTCATAATGATGCTGTCTGTGAGTTCCAGCCCATGTTTGTGGCCTTGCTAAGTCATCTAACTTGTGCTGTTCCTGTCTCAAACAACAAAACAAACAGGAAATATGTCTTTATTATGTGAGGAATAAAACATTTAGGCAGCGTGCTGTTATATAGATAACATGACACAGAGAATGAGTACATTAACATAAGCCTGTGATTTGAAGCTGCACTACTGTCAGAGCTGCTGTTATAGAAAATGAATCAGCACCTTCTGACCAATCAGAATCCAGAATTCAACAGCGTTGTGGTGTAAAGGTTAGTATTAACATACTGTAGAAATTCTGATATCTTTTGAAACATTATAGGATATCGGTACCCTTAGTCTCCGGAGTAAGTCTCTCTTGCGTCTCAGAGCACTGTGCAATGCTTCTGTCCGTCCATCATAACTTCCTGTGTCAAAATATGTGAGTCAAAGCTGTGACAATTGCATTAGCCTGTCCATTAATAAGAAAATTCCTTGCTTTTTGAAGTGATTCCCTTTGAAAATTGTAAGCTGGGAAGGCAACGTTATTTTAAAAAATTGAGTAATATTTAAAAAAAAGAATTTACTTTTTTTTTTAATTATGGGAAAGTAACGCTTTGGAAATGAGATATTGGACATCTGAGTCACTATCATCAAATGTACTGTACCTTAGTTATTTAAAATAAAATATTTAAAATTTTAAGTTTCTTCAGAATTTTAGAGGTGCCATTACTTGTGGAAAGCGCAGACTCTGCTCTTTCTTCATGACCCATTCTCTCATTCTCCAGTCTCTAACGCAGGACAAAAAATAAATAAAATGATCATCAAATGAAACACATTTAGTTTTGTTTATTTATTGCAATTTTGAGAGCTAAATCCTCATTTTGCTGGGTTACAGAAAAAGAAGACGGACATGATTACACAGATACTGAAAATGTTCAACTAACAGTAAAAAATAGGATAGAAAAAATAAACATTATGTAAAACGTTCAGGTTCATAATTAATTATGAGGAGAACATAATTTGGTCTATTCCACAAGTCACATGTTCAACAGGAAGTGACATCTTGACCAATTTTCTGAATATACAGAGTAGAACAAAAGTATGTTCTCTCATCCTTTCTTTATTTTCACACATGATACTGTAATGCTGACTGACAAGGTCACTTATACCGGTTACACAAATTATACACACAAAGTAATTGATGAATTTTTTTTAAATATAATAAATAAAATTTTTAGTAAGTCATTAGAATGTCCTTATGTCATTAGCATGAATGCTAGTTAACCTCATTTTGTGTTTTTTTTCTTATTCTGTGCTAAAAACCTCAACCCTGTTACACATCCAAGAGTAAATTGCTGCCATTTCAGCAGTGGCTTGAGATGGATTAACAAAAATTACTTCATTAATTAAAAAGAAAATAAAAGGTTCGAAATTTCAGTCGCAAGGGCTAAATGACACCCCAATTTTCAAATCATGTTTAAAAAAAATTACTCGAAAATTCTTCTAACACTAAGAGAAGGCCGTCATAATGTATATAAAACACAGTAATGATGGGAATAATGTTTATTGCCATTCTTAGTAAATGAATAATAAACAGCATTAGGAGACAGAAGGCTGAATTAGTGAATGACATGTTCATATTCATGAACCAAGCAGGACAGGTCATCTACATGATTATTTTACAAGATGTTAACAAAAAAAAGTTATATCAGTAGATTAATCTCTCACCTTTTCTAGCAGTTTTAATTTCAGACGAGTCATTTGGTCAACAATCGGATCAGCCATTAGAGAGAAATAGCTCTTACACCACCTTTAAAAGTTTCTATCCACTTTTTTTTTTTGTCTAATTTGCATTCTTCCAACTAACTCTGACATTCGAGAAAAGGGTTTGAGTAGAACGGAGTCATGTTTCTCCACCCGTGCCTGTTTTCTGAGGACTTTTCTCCTGGTTGCCAGAAACATAGCTGTGTTCCTGTGCCCAACCCTGCTGTTACCATGTCACGGGTGTGGATTTATTTACTTCACTGGGAGATTTTAAAAAGAAACTGCTTCTTGTTATTTTTTGCTCTGCAAGTGTACATTCATGTTTCAAGGATTTTAGATACAAAATATTAGATGAATGCCCAAACTAAATGTGAATTGTGTATCAACAAACATAAATATATCTGCAGGTGGGTGTATTAACTCTTTCCATCTCTGTTATGCCGGGATCAGACTACACAAATCCAACTTGATTTTGGGATTATTTTTGTCATGGCCAACAAATTTCCAGCACTAGGGATGAATATGAACATTGGGAACAACGTACAGGCCTGTAATGTAATGGTATATGGCACCATATAAACTGCCTCAACATGAACCCAGAACTGTGATGATGCCGTTGGACTGCTGTTAACATGAGCGGTTCTGCTACAATAGCATAAGACTCGAATCACCGGGAACAGTCTTGTGCTTTAAACTTGACCCTAGTATTAAAGTGTATTATTTGTAATTGCACTATACAGTGTGACCCAAATGAGGATGGGGTCCCTTTTGAGTCTGGTTCCTCTCAAGGGTTCTTCCTTCTGCCATCTCAGGGAGTTTTTCTTGCCGCTGTCACCACAGGCTTGCTCATTAGGGATATATATAGATAAATGTGTAGATTCATAAGTTTATATTCAGAATTTATATTCTTTTGTGAAGCTGCTTTGTGACAATGTCTGTTGTTAAAAGCACTATACAAATAAAATTGAATTGAATTGAATTAATGTGATGTAATCGAAGAGCAGTGATGTGGCATCTGGGACGTCCAACAACACCCAGTCAAAACGTTTAGAATGTCAAAATGTTTTGTATTTACATGCCTAATTTGATAACTCTTGACATGTTGCTTAACGTTCTTTCTTCTTTCTTCTTCGTTCTTTCGACGACACGCAAGGACGTGAACGTGAATTGGTCAGGGTCAAACTCGTAGTGTTGCCAGTTTTTCAACCAGGAAACGACAAGAATTTACGGACCTATGATTGCCACTCCTGTCATGGTGCCCATTGTGAAAGACAAAAGTTGTATCAACTGATCCAGGCATTAATTTTATAAAGTGCTTTAAATTGGCCATCAGTCATTATCATACGTAGAAAATGATCCTTGATTCTGATTGGTCAGAAGTTGTTGATTAATTTTCTATAACAGAAGCTCTGACAATAGTGCAGCTGCAAACCACAGGCTTATATTAATGTGCCATGTTATTGCTTCTAACTTACACAGGGACGCTTCACATAAGCAGATTAAAAATTATGTATTCAAAGTTGTCTGTAAGACAAGGTTTGTTTACAAATTTTGGAAAGAGTCTCCTGGGTGAGGACTTTGCAACAGTCAGCGGTACGTTTTCAGACACAGGTAAGGCGTCAGGATTCTTTCACTTTGTGTTTTTTTTTCAGTAACATGACAAGTTTAAGAGAGAGAAAAAAGAGACTTGCTGGTGAATGACTGTTTAGCTGCTATAACATGTTTTGTGGAGGTTCCACAGCATTAAATGTGACTATAAACATATTAGCTGTCATTCTTTAAGAAATCTGACATTCTTTAATTCCTTAGATTCAATTTAAGAATTTGACATTCTTAAATGTCAGCTTGCTGTGGTGTTAGAGGAGCAAAACACTTCCAGGACATGCTGTTATTGGAAAATAATCAACTTCAGGATAGTAACAGTAACTTCCTCTGCTTGATCAGACCATCCCATCGTTGAATATTTTCCTATAACAGGTCACCAAAAAAGTGTTGTTCCTTACATAACACCGTAACCGTAACTAAAATCTTGCATTATGCGCTATTTTTAATTAAGTATTTTAATTTAGCAAAAATGCATTTTCCCAGACTTGTAAATAAATTATTCACTTTAGCAAAAGTAGCTAATGTTTTACAAAACGTTTTAGTCGTGTTTTATGTGATTATATGAAAAATTAATTATTTTTTAAAGATGCAATAAAACTTCTGATAACTACCTAAGCTTAAAAAAACAGACAGTTAGAGCTCGCGCGCTTATGCCCGCTCTTGTAGGGATTGTGGGCGTGTCTATTGCTTAGAACCAGTAAGAAACGAGATTACTATTTAAAAAAAAAACCAAACTGTTCGAATATCCCTTTTTAATCGTATAATAATTAATGAAGTTCTGAACATATTTCTAAAATAATAATTATTTACATAAAGTATTCTTCGTTGTCACTAACGTTCCGAATAAACAGAGGACGTATTTGAATGGCACAGGTGCGCGTGCCTTATGTAACGACCTGATTGGCTGTAATTTTTCCATTCGTGTGGTCTGATTGGTCGCTTGACATACACAACCTCATAAGGGCGGGGCTTAAAGTGCTTCGCGGCCATGTTGAAATTTGCACTGACAGTTATTCCGTTGTGATTTCTTTCAACTTGATAGCAGACTTACATTGTCTATTCTTTCACTAGCACACGCTGTGCAAAGTTTTTCGGTCTCTATGAAAGCCTTAATTTCGAGAAAATGGACCAAGATGAACGGCGAAGAAAACTAGAGGCCGGGAGAGCAAAGGTTTGTAGCCTAAAAGTCTGGCTAGCTAGCTAGCTTAGCCGCATATGCTAGCTGATTGTTTTTGCGCCGTGATTAACCTGCAAATTCCAACTAGCTAGTAAATGGCGTAAACTAATAGGTTAAAAGTGGACTTATTTAGGTGTGCGAATTGATTAAAGTGGATTCAGTATGTTAGTCGTTTAGTGAAATATGCTAACATGGATAATGAAGATGACTGAAACTTCGTTACTCTTTGCAAATCTTGGTTCTTAACGGGATCACAAAGAAAGTATTGAATCAAGTAGCTTAAAGGTACTATAGCTGATTTCTTGAACAAATAACCTGAAAGACATGAATAATAGGGGGGGAATAAACAAATAAACATTGGGTTAACCCGTGGCCTTAGCAAAAGTTTATAAAAACCCATTTGGAAAACAGAGGTCTGGTCCGGAAGATGTTTGCATTTGGATGCAAAGCTCATGTTTTTCAAATGTAAGTAAAATGGATATCTGTGCATTAAGTGGATATATATATATATAGCTACTTTATTTATCCCCGAGGGAACTTCTAGAACTATCCAGAATGGTGGCGAGACACAAGCCTGGGGCTGATTTATTTCTATCCCAGACTAGCCAATTAGTGATTGTCATGTCACGTGATGCCACAGGTGAGTGGCACGGATGTGATATAATTTGAGCCGGTTTTCCTGTGTTTAAAAATGTTTTGAACATGACCATGGGTTCAAAATACGCTGGTCATGTGCCCATTTGCTGAAAATGGGATATGTTGAATCTAAGTCCAGCATCTTGTGTTAAAATTTAAGCCAGTAGTTTGAGAAAGTGGTCATGGCTATAACAGTGTTTCAGAGTGCTTTATTTCCATACGCGTCTTTTTGCACACTCGGTGTTTCTGTGGCGAATTTTCAAAATCGTTATGATTTTAGATGTGGATTTGTAGGCTTGTGATTGGTGGATGTGTTGATTTTACATGACTAATACTGTAATATTGTCTGGCTCTGTGTGTCGGGACATAAACCTGGTCAGGGATGTGTTTTAATCTGAAGTAAGCAGCTTATAAAAGCTATGGAGAGACTTTGTGTCGCAGCTTGATGTTTGTACGCTTCTCTTTGCGTTCAATAAGGCATCGATCCCAAAAGAAGGTCCAATGTTGAAGTTTTTTTTTTCTTCCACACGGCGGCTGAGTGTTTGATCCGTTTGCTCGTCGAACATCTGAAAAACAAAATGGATGCAATTTTATGCTGGCATTGTTGGTCTGCCTCCATAATGAGCTAAGTTGATTTTGTTTTGTACCTGCCGTTTGATCTGTGGTGCAGCTTGAGCACTTTAGACAGCAGCGGGCGAAAGGCAACAGTGCAAGCGCAACGAAGAAGACCGTGAAGAAGAAGAGCCCGGCTGTCCAGGCGACTGCCCGTTCAGCACACGAGGAGTCCCGACCCGAGCTCTCTTATGGATGGGACACCAAGCAGGAGCTTGAGGTTTGACTTGATTTATTCATGACTACGTCTATTTATACATCAGAGCAGTAAGTTATAGCAAGCGTGCATGTGTGATGGGTCCTGTAGGTGCAGCCTCAGCTTCATGATCCAGAAGAGATGAACCAAACAGACTCGCAGGAACAGAGCTCACTTCCTGTGGACAGAGCAGCAGCAGATCAGCCTGATGAGCAGGAAGAGCTTTTAGAAGAAATTGTAGTCACACACACAAGCAAAGAACAACTGAAGGTGAATATATTTGGTCATTTTCAGTTAGAGCTGGGCTGTGTAACAGGTATTATACTTTAAAGGTTTCATTGCTTATTCCATTGCAGACTTCATTGCTTATTCCGTGCTAAATGATAAGTATGAGCCTTCATTTTTCAAAATTTGGATGTCAAACTTGTTATCCAGCAACCTTTAAGGACCTTTAAGGCATTCTCATGAGATTTATTAAACTTCCAGCATAAAGTAAATTATGCAACACTGGGGGGAGGGGGGAAGGAGGGGGAAATTAAAAACTATCAATCAGTTTGTATGATTTGGATAAATATGTCTCAGAAAAGTGTATTGTGACAATTTGTCATAATGTTGATATCACCCAGTCCTAACTTAAGTGCTTACCAAAATGTTGGGTGTTTATAAAATAATGTAGAAAGTATTATAAAAAAAAAAAAAAAAAAATCAGGACAAATGTGCTTTCCTGTATTATTATAACTGAATAAATATTTGCATTATTTAAACAAGTGGTAGGTAGTTTAATGCTAGTGCAACATTTGCTCGTTTATTTTGGTGCATTTGGTGGACAGGTGATGTTTGGAGATGATTAGGTCCTAACGCTGTTCCTCATTAATGTCGTACAGCAGTTACAGGCAGCAGTGGAGAAGCGAAACGAGATCATTTCACAGCTCAGCGTCAACCTGCAGGCGGCGCTAAAGAGCAGAGACCAAGTGCAGCTGGAAGCACAGCAGCTCACGGGTCAGATACAGGAGCTGCAGCAGCAACTACAGCAGGTACCAAATCATGGTGGTGTTTTTGGGCTTCGGCTGTGTAATGCGGAATGTGTCCCAGGGTAAAGGGCACTTGCTAAAGCTTATTGCACTGTACAGTACTAAACTACACTGTACTATTAAAACCATATGGATGCCTGACCATCATATTTGTACGTGTTTGTTGAACATCGCATTCGTTTTAAGCTGTTTGATGGGAAATTTAAACTTGGATGATTTTTTTTTTCCCTCTCAGGCTAAAAAATATCTGCATGGTAAAAGTGTTGGATGGTTGGATCTATGTCAAACCCAGCACACCCACAGGCAGCTACATATAGAGCACTCTCTGCAGGTGATCCTCTTCATCTCTCATACAGTGCACACTAAATAAACCATATATTGGGTCTGTATCAAGGTTTAAATGTTGTGTTAAAGCTGCACCTTAGTGATAATTGGAAGTGTTTTCTCCCTGTAGATGAGTAACAGTCAGCAGGGCCTCTTGGCTCAGAAGGAAACCGAGATCACGGCTCTCCAACAGAAGCTGACGGTCATGGAGGATTCCCTTTCCCAGCTCCAAAGCACTTTCGTGTTCAATAACGTGGAGCGGATCAAATCAGGCTTGTGCCACAATGGCGACATCCCGTCCGGGATTAATACGAGCCCAGAGAACAACCTCGATTCGAGCAGCGATCTGATTCAGAGGTTAAAACATGAGCTGGACGAAGAGCGACAGAACAGCAGGCGAGCACAGGAACGCGCTGAGAACCTGCAGGAGATGGTTTCGAAATTCGAGAGCGAGAAGGTTGAGATGGAAGCTCGGTTAAAGTCCATTCAGGATGATCTCGAGCGTGCAGAGAGACAAGCGCGAGAAGCACAGCAGTGCAAAGCCGAGAAAGAGCGACTCAACCAGGACGTGGTGCGTCTAGACGGCCTTGTGCAAGAACTTCAGAACAGGATTCGGGAAGAAGAAGAAGCCTCTAAACACCTCCGCTCTGAATATGAAGCTGAAATCGCCAACTGCGAGCTGCGTCTCCAGACCCTGGAGGAAGAGAGGGTGTTGAATGTGGCGCAGTTAGGTGAAGCGCACGAGGCCGCACTCAAGCGTCTCCGAGAGGAGCATTCCGAGGAGGTCAAACGAATTCAGGAGCTGCTAGACCAAGTCCAAAAACACGACCTTCACTGTGCCTCTTTGGAGCTTGATACTAGTGTCACCTTGATCCAAACCGCTGAAGAAGATCACAATCAGGAGACGGCCACTGAAGCTTCTCCTGAAGCTGTTCCGAGTATGAATGCCTCGGTTACTGATGACTTGATGGAGAGGTACTTGGCAACTGCTGAGATGCACGAAAGCTTGTTGATGGAACAAAGTCTAGAGGAGCGCAGTATCGTGGAGTACTCCAATATCTCCAGGTTGCAGTTTGAAGACTTTGAATCAGGTGGTCATAACACAAATCTAGAAGATCAACTGTCTGGACTAGATGGCATGTCCATCACCCAGGCTCAGTGGCAGAGCTTCAACTCTACCTCGATTGAGATGAATGAAGGTATGGATCTGGGCAAGGAGCTTCTGATCCAGCAGTGCAGAGAACTCACTGAGCAGTTGGAAGAGAAAGAGAGACAGCTGGATGTTCTTCAGGAAGAAGTTCAACATTCTGCTGAAGACCTAGAAGAGGCTCGGGAGCATTGGAGTAAAGTGTCGGAGGAGCTTGAGGAAGCAAAGCTGGAGCTGACGATGGAACGGGACAAGAGGCTTCACTGCGAGGCGCTGCTCAACGAGAAAATCCATGAGCAGGACAACCTGAAGAATAAACTCAGCTACTTGGAGAGCCAGAAGGAGAAAGAGCAGCTAACGTCCAGCATGGAACCTGGCGATAAGATCTCTTCCACAGAGGAGCTTCTGAAGGAACTGAAGGAGGACAAGGTCAAGCTCGTTCTCCAGCTCAAACACCAAGAGCAGCTGGTCCGAGACATTCAAGAGCAGAAGATAGCTGGGGACTCTGTGAGCTGTGAAGTCCAGGCCCTGTTCGGGCGCCAGCTCTCCTCCCTGCAGGCCCAGAGGGACCAGCTCATGGCCCAGCTGGAGAACCAGAGGGAAAAGAGCCAGACCACATCTGTGCTACTAGGACAAAAGACCCTCGAGGTGGACTCTGCCTACGGGGAGCTCCAGCAGCTCCGAGCGCAGGTGGAGGAGAGAGAGGAGGACGTGCAGAGGCTGGAGAAGGTCCGAGTGGACCTGGAGTCCAAGCTGACGTGTCTTAAAGAGAACCTGAATAACATGGAGGAGGCGTTGCGACAGGGTTCGGCAGAGAAAGCTGCTTTGGAGAAACAACTGCAGGCGCTAGATGAACAAAATAAGAGCGTGGAGAAGGTTCTGCAAACAAAACTGGAGAACTTTGAGGTGTGGAACTTGTATTTCTCTCCTTTTTTTTTTTTAGTTATTTTTAAATGAGTAGTTCGGTAAAATTAAAATGTATTCAACTTTCTTTCAGTCGCTGTCTGTCTTCCTCTTTTGTCTTTCTCTCATCTATTTATTTTTATTTTTCTCTCTCTTTCCTGTTCTTTTGCTATTTCTTTTATCTTTCTCTCATCTCCTTTCTTCTTTTCTTGCTCTTTTCTTTCTATCCTCTTTTCTTTTGTTTTTTTTCTCTTTTTTCCTTATTGCCAATCTTTTTCTTTGTCTTTCTTTTCCTGTCTTTATTTTTCTCTTCCTTTTTTCCCTTCCTCACGTTTTCTCTCTATTTGTTTTTCTTTCTTTCGTTCTTTTATTCTCTTTTCTTTTTTGATTTTCTGTCTGTCTACCTTTAATTCTTTCTCTGTATATTCTCTCTCTCTCTCTCTCTCTCTCTCTGTCTCTCTTGCTCTGTCTTTCTCTTTCTGCCATTCTTTCTCTGTGATATTACAAGTATCAGTGTACCTTTTTTCTTTTTCCTTTTTTCCCTTCTTTTTAAGCATCGTTTACAAACCGATTTGTGATTTTTATTAGAATGTATTTTTCCTTTTCAGTTTAATACAAGTATGAAACCAAGCCTTTAAATTTTAAATGCATCCCTTCCAGCTCCAGCTTCAAGCGAAAGGTGCGGACCTCGAGCAGATGAAAGAAGCCAGAGAGAAGGCGGAGGAGGAGCTTATGGAGAAGGAGAACGCTTTGCAGAAGGAGCTGAGCGAACGTGAAGAGGAGAAGAAAAGGCTTGAGGAGACACATCAACAGGAGGTAAATTAAAACTACTTCAGTATCCGTGGGCTCTGAGTGCTTGGAAATGTGTTCACTCCGGTTATCTTCTTCATTCAGACGTTAGACTGGAGTTCCCGCTTGGAGAAGGAGCTCTCGGTGCTTCGCTTCAACCTGGAAGAGGAGCAGAAGAAACAGATCACCCTAATTAAGCAGGTATTAATCACTATTCACTTATTTATTTATTTATGTTTTTCTCTCTCTCGCTGTAATCCATTTATCCCTTTCTGTGCAGGTGCACGAGCGAGAGCATCAGCGAGAGATGGCCGAGCAGGCGGCTCAGCGGACCGAGGAGCTCGAGAAGCTGAGGTCTGAGCTCTCTGAGGAGCTGAGAGACAGCATGGAGGCTGCACATCAGGCAGAGCTTTCGCAAGCCCAGGTCAGTGCAAAACATTCAATTACAATTATCTGATTTCCTTACTGGACTATTCACGTGGATATTTAAACACCGAACCTGTTGTTCATGGCGGAGACAAACCGATTTGTGTTCGTACTCAGACGAAGCACACGCTGGAGCTGGAGGCTCTTCGTCTGAGCCTGACCAACCTGCACACGGCTCAGCTGGAGCTCACCCAGTCCAACCTGCAGAAGGAGAAGGAGGCAGCGCTGAGCGAGCTGCAGACCAGCCTGAGGGAGAAGTGGGCTCAGGAGAGCGCCATGCTCCAGACACGACAGCAGTTTGAGCTCGAGAGGCTCCGGGAGCAGAGCAGGGAGCAGGAGAGACAAGCTCAGCTCCAGCTCCAGCTGGACATCGGTGAGGCCAGAGAATACACAACACTGTTAATGTTTATATCAATCCAGAAATTGGGTTTGTCCAGGGAAATATCAATAGTGGAATGATCTCCATATTTTTAGAATTGATTAAATTGCACGCTTGTGTTAATTAGCTGGAGGGAAGTTCGGTTGTCACTTAAGACTGACGATATACGAGCATCAAAATTGTGATGAATTTTGACACGCTACACTTCATCTCTTCATATTTACAACCCAAAAAAAAAAAGTTTGAGAAAATCTGATTGCATGCAGCTGATTTTGTTTTCTTGAATATGTCTACGGAGTTAAAAAAAAAAAAAAATGTACAATGCCACACTGCTGTTTTGCCAGCAGGTTTATAAACCTACACTACCAGTCAAAAGTTTGGACACACCTTCTCTTTCATAGGTTTTTCTTTATTTGTTTTGTTTTCTACATTGTAAAACAATACTGAATACCTCAAACTATGAAGCTACACATGTACTGAATTATGTAGTAAAAAAAAAAAAAATCCCAAACAAAACATGTTTCACATTTTAGATTCTTCAAAGTCGCCCCCATTGAGCTTGATGATATTGTGGGCATTATCTTACCCAGCTGCATGAAGTCGTCACCTGGAATGCTTTTC
>JAQQZU010000036.1:28037093-28066785 GCA_030068025.1 Parauchenoglanis punctatus | reverse complement strand
TAATCCATATTATGTCAACAACCGCTCGACTAAGTAAAGAGAAACAACAGTCCATCATTACTTTAAGACATGAAGTGTCTTTTAAGTAATAAAAATAAAAAAAGCATTGAATTAGAAGCTGTCCACACTTTTGACTGGTAGTGTATATCTCATGATGCATTTTTTTTCTATCATTAAAAACTCGTATCCTGATACTAGATTTGTCCTGGAGTGTAAATGTAATGTGACATACAAGCATACATCCTCTTTGAGAGGGCCTTTGCTTCTTGCATTTATAAAAAAAAAAAAAAAAAAATTCAAGACTTTGGTGCAGAGTGATGCACTTTATTGTTTTCTGTTGCCTAACACACATTGCATCCATGGTGTCATTTCTTCCCAAAAGATGATCTGAATTGTGGGTGGGAAAAGCGTATTTCAGAACAAAGGACCTCACTGGAGGAACAGCAGGCCAGTCGAATAGAGGTAAAGTCATCTTTACTGTTTTTATTTGATCTGTTATCTATTTTACTTTATTACTACCTAAGTTTTTGTTTTTAATTCCTCAGGAAGCAAAGGCTCAGTGGTTTCAAGACTCCAAAAAAGAGCAGTCAGCGCTCCAGACAGCCCTGGACAAAGCCGAGGAACGTTTGGCTGAGCTGCGGCACAAGCTCGAGGAGCTTCAGCGGTCTAAAGAGGAGGAGATCAAGCATCTGGAGGCGGAGCTGAGTCAGGCGTGGGCCGACCGCGATTCTGCTGCACGTGAGTGGTTTTCAGCTTCAGGCAAACTGCATAGATACTGTTTAATAATGTACTACGTTATCTGTATATAGGTATGAGCTGTGTTAGGAGCTTGATGTTCGAGTGTGTTCCTCCGTGTGTTTTAGGTGCTGTTGAAGAACTGGTCGCTAGTCACAAGGTGGTGCTACAGGAGCAGCAGGCTCTCACACACGAGCTGGAAGAAAATGAGAAACGGCTTAAGCAAGCGGTAAAGCAACATCAGAATACTTGCATGTTTTATTTAAGTGTAGCACAGATATGACTAATTTTTAAACAAGGTGGCAAAAAGTAAATCATGTCCCTTAAATATTCAGTCTGTGTGTGGGGAAAGTGAGTTCTAAACTCCTGACTGTGGCATGGTTTCGTTTCAGGTGGAACGTCTTCTCACAGAACAAGAGGCACAGAAGGCCAGCTCCGAGCAGGAGATCGCTAACCTCTGGTCTCAGCTGGAGAGCATGAGGACCAGCAGGCAGGAACTGGGAGGTACCGTGTCATGATTCACGTCATTAAATCGGTCAGGTTTTGGAAGCCTTGGCTAAAAGAAAATGCAGACTAAGAAATCCCCACCGTCCTCCTCGGTCTTCTTTCAGAGTTGAAGGAGCAGTTGCTGGCACGCACGTCATGCGTTGATGACATCGAGCGGCTGAAGCAGGACTTCTCGAAGCAGCGGCAGGAGCTCCAGGAGCAGAACGAGGTTGAGCTGGAGAACCTGCGGGTGTACTTCGAGCAGCGGCTCCGGGCCAGCGAGGAGAACCACCGGGAGGAGATCGCCCTGCTGCAGCGGCGCCTCATGGAGAGAGCCCTGGAGGACTCGGCCCTCAAGACTGGAGAGGAAAGGTAGGCCAGGTGCATGTGAGGTGTGGATGCAGTAATGTTCTCAGGACAAAGAGAACTTGAAGTAAAATGATGAACATTTTCACTGATCAGATTTCTAGAGTTTTAGAACTTTAGAGCAACATTGTTCATGACTTTTGTTATGACTGAAGTGGAAAATTTGTATCAGGAAACAAACTCGAACCCTTTTAGCAGGAAAGAAGCAAAAATGGACAAAAATACTGTAAAATGACAATAGAATCGAACACTGTGCTTTAAATTGTCTCTGACCGTTTACTGAAGTATTTTATTGGCTTACAGCTTCCTCTCTGATGGAAAGGCTGAGGAGGAGACTGGGGACACGTTGGCAGAGATTACGGAGCAACTAGTGAAACACAAGGTAGAGTTCTGCGACACAAAGTGACCGCTACGGGGTGTCAGTGTAAAATATTCAATTTGTGTATTAGTGTTTGGTCAATGCCAGGCTTAATACTGGCCAGTGTTACCAATCCTGGGCTGTACTACAATACTGACTGCTGACTTAAAGAATAGCTACTGTTCCTGGTCTTCAATGATGTTCTGGTCAATCTTTCCACGAACACATCGCAGGTGGAACTGGATGCGCTGCGTCTGCAGCTGGAGGAGAAGCACAAGCAGGACCTGGAGCAGCTGCGCTGTAGCATGGCTCTGTCCTACAGAGAGGAGTTACTGCAGGCTCGCTCGGAGCTCACTGACCGCTATTACAGTGACCTGGAGCAGCTCAAAACCAAACACGCCTTGGAGATTGAACAGCTGCGGGCAAAGCTTTCAGACGGCCACCTCAAAGGCGAGCTCACGCGTGCCTCTTAATCCACTTCAATCGGACTTTTCTTTTTTTTATTCACACTTTTTTTAAAATTTATTTTTAACTTTTCTTTTCCATTTCCAGAGATAACAAGGCTGCGTCTGCAGTCAGTGGCGGACGTGGCACGACAGGTGGAGGCCGAGCTCGAGGAGAAGACCCGGCTCCTGACTCGGGAGCACCGAGACCGGCTCGCTCGGCTTGCCTCCGACACCGAGCGCATACTGAGCCTGGAGAAGGAGCTGGCAGAGCTCGCCCTGCAGCATGGCCGTGAGCTGGAGAGAGCCACTGGGCAGCACACAGAGGAGCTCAGAGAGCTGGAGGACAGGGTGAGCGTGTGCTACCAGGCTGCGACAGTCACATGCTTTATGTCCTTTGTGTTGCACAAATACGTTTATTAAGGGAAGAGCTAAATAAAGGGCTTTCATAGACACACAGATGCTTTTTAAAAAGGATTTTCCACAAAAAATCTCTGGAAAGCACTTTAATCTTCAAACTAACAATGATAAAGCACAGTTACGAAGATGTCTACGGTCGTAAATGTATTAACTACCGGGCAATGAATTCATGAAAAGTATAATAAAATGTGTGATGGCCTGCAAACACCCTTTGCATGGTCAGTTTTTGGCATTTCTTATGGTTTTGACTTCTGATACATTTTTCCAAGCTGTGAAACTTAAAGATAAAGGACAGCAGAACTCCGTATGATGCATGGTAACATTTTCTGGAAAGCAGTTGTAAGAAAAACCTCTTCCTAGGCTTTAATCCCAGGTTTTAACAGTAATCCTGACTTGGGTGTTCTGCTTCTGTTTCAGGTTTTCAGTCAACCTCTCTTGCTTTCGATTTAATATCTTGTTTTTAACTTGCCTCCATCCTTTAGCTGAAGAAGAACTTTGCACAGGAATTGCGTGCACATCTTGCGGAGGCGCAGCAGGAAGAGCGGTCGCGGGTGACTGAGGAGCTCTCTCACCGGAACAGTGAGGAGCAGCTCCAGCTCCGAGAGCAGCTTCAAGCTCAGGCTGAGGAGCGCATGGCTTCCCTGAGAGAAGAGCTCCAGCAAGCGGTCAATGAGGAGAGAAGGGAGCTGGAACAGAAGCTTGCTCAGGCTGAGGAGCTCCTGGCTGTAGAAAGGCAGAGGCTGCATGCCCTGCAGGCTAGTCTGGAGAGTGAGGAGAGCCCTCAGGTACTGGCTCTGAAGCAGAGGCTGGAAGCTCAGTACGCGAGCGAGTTGCGCACAGCGAAGACCACCATGGCGGCTGAGGTGAAGGAGCTGAACGCTTTGCTACGGGAGCAGGCCGAGAGCAGGCTACGAGAGGCCACGTGCAGGTCAGTGCTTAAACTTTTAGCGAGAAATGTTTTAAAAAGAAAAATTTCTTTTGACGCTCTTTCCCTAAGTGTTTTGAATAACTTTTGAGTGACCATCTGCTTATTTAGGCATGAGGAGGAACAGCGGCGACTAGAAGAGAAACTCGCTCAGCAGAGAGAGGAGGATCTTCAAAAGCAGGAGCAGCAACATGCTGAAGAGCTGCAGGCCCAGGTGGATCTTCTAGAGCAGAACATTTCAAAACTGCAACAACTCCAGAAAGAGTACCAGGAGCTTAAAACCCGACACCAGGACGAGCTCGACTTGCTCTCTTCCAGTCACAAGGCAGCGCTGGACTCGCTTGCTGAGAAACACAGGGCAGAGCTCGATAAGCTACAGGTGGTCCTTCAGGAGACCAACTTGGCGCAGCTCGACGCCCAGGAGGCGGAGCTTGGGGCACGTTACAAGCAGGAAACGGAGGAGCTAGAGACCAGGATGTTGTGCAACATGGACACTCTGGAGAGCACATACCTGAAGGAGATCCAGGCCGTGCGCGAGGAGAAAGCGGGCGAGCTCCGGGAGCTCAGGGCCTCACTGGAGCAACGGCAGGCTAAAGAGGTTGAGAGAGTGAAGCAGGAGGAGCTGACGATCAGAGAAGAGCTGAGAAAAGAGCTGGCACAAGTCCACATGGACAAGTTTAGCGCTATGGCGACTGAACTCGGCCACGCCCATCAGGTGAGTAGCCAGCTTTGACGTTCAAAACTAAACATATGGATGTAAAGATGTTCAAACTACATTTACTGTGTAGGCACCTGTATGGATAATGTGTGTTTGTGTGTGAGCGTAATTAACGTGCCTTTTTCATGCTGTGGTAATTACAGCTGTGATTTTGCTAGTAGAGTGTAAAGCCCTTACGGGATTTGAACGCTTGTCCGACTGGTCTCGCCCTTTCAGTCATGACAGGATGCAATTACCATTGAACAATGAACAATGGTTGCTCAGTAAAGCTGTTCTACTTGAATCCGAACTACACAGCTCCGTTCATACTGGTCTGTTTTTGTGCCATCGTCCATGTAACGATGTAATTTTATTTCTGTAGGCTGAACTGTCTGCGGCGCTCGCTTCTCAGAAGGCTGCTCTGGAGTCCGATCACCTCTCTGCGCTGGAAACCCTGCGACAGCACGTGCTGGATCTGGAGACGCAACACGACGCCGCCCTCCATGAGCTCACCGACATGACCACCAAAGAGAAACAGCAGCTGCAGCAACAGCTGGATGCGCTGAACACCCAGCACCAGCAACAACTCCAAGTGTGTATTAAAAAAAAAAAAAACCTGGTTGTCTTCAGACGCCACCTATCTTTTTTTTCTTTTGGGCAAGGTATTATGTGTGAACATGACATTTTGTGTGATTGTGGAACAGGAACTGAGAACAACATCCTCTAGGGAGATCGAGGCGCTGCACAGGGAGCTGGAGGAAGAGGCATCACGGCAACGACTCCATTTCCTGGAAGAGGCGAAGCTTCTGAAGTGCCAGTCAGAGGAGCTGCTACAGCAAAAGATCGTGCAGTTAAAGGTGGGAAGCTAGCTAGATAGTCTGTACAAGATACAAGGTAATTTATCTGTATAAGATAAATTGTAAGTCTCATCCTTGGTATCACTGTGACCAGAAGACTGCAGTTCAAAAATCTTAAATTCGTGTATTTAGCATAAGAGCACCATGTTTTAACGTCACAATACGCTGGTTTGAGCCATCACTCCAAAAGCATGCAAAAGAAGAGTCCATTTCCACAAGATATCAGATGAGCCAAATGACCCATGAATCGGGAATGATTGACCGTCGTGTTGGTGTATTGGGCTCTGTTCCTGTCTAACTTTACTAATGTAAACTTTGAGAATGTTCTGAGTTCATTAAAATCTGTGTACATTTGACTTGGCTCAAGTTAGACAACTATATATTGAGACCATCAGCTAACTATGTTTATTAGAGATGCACTGAAATTTTGTCCGCTGGAGATTTTATATAGAAACCCAGACGTGCCCTTTTTGGCTTTATTCCCTAATAAATATAGCTTTTATTAACTTTCGTTCTATATTATACAACTGAGAGAAAAAAGGCAAAGAGGTTAAGAAGAAACGAGCCTATAAACACATTACGAATACAGTAGTTTTAATGTTAATTAAAATTAGAACATGATTAAAAGCTGCAAATGAACTGAAATGCCAGCCATGTGGAACCATTTCACTGACGAGGGTCATGTGCTTTGTAAAAGGATTATATTGATGACGCACTTTTTTAAATTTTTTTTTTTTTTTTTTATTATAAACTGTTTACCGAGTTTTTTCTCTTTTTTAATTCATGTTCAGGTTTACAGGTTTCGTGCGGTGGTTCGACCGATGTGATGTGTGATTTTTCTGAACATTGGCCATCTCACTATTGTCTGGATCCTTGTTGCGGTTTAGGAGGAAAGCGAGCGCGAGAAGGCTGCTGCTCTTGACGAGCTGGAGAGGAGTCTGCGTGAGCAGCACCAGCAGAATGAGCTCGGCTACGCAGACCAAATGAACCAGCTCACTGCACAGCTGCAACAGCTGGACACTGTGGTGTCTCAGGTGAGTTACACAAAGATCCACTGTGATATCGTAGAACAAGTCTTCTTGATTACGACCTTCTTTATCACCACGACAAAGGCATATTGTTTACCGTTTATTTTGTTTATTTGACACTTGATTGTATTTGTAGATGGATGTGTATGAAGGGAAGCTTGCAGTGAAGGGGCTTTCACAACATTTCTAATTCAAGTATTAAGTCAGATGCCTGGTACAGGTGCTCATTTTCTTAACGATGAGAACAAATGGACATGTATGGAAATGAGTGGACAGGTCTGTGTGCAGGAGCAGATTGGAAAAGTCTTCCTGTTTTTGCAGTATGCATTTGATGTAAATCCCAGTACAGCAGGACTGATTTTACATCCCTTAAAAACACAAAGGAAGAGCACCAGATCTACAAAAACACTCGGAGGTTTAGTTCAAGTTCAGTAAACACGCCTACTATTGTTTAACCTTCACGTGTGAAACCTTATAATACCAAAAAACACACGCTAGCGTGCGTCACTCTGTTTTGTTGCGATGTGAAATCCGTCAGATTAGTTTAGGGAGATAGACTCCTTGTTAATCCCTCCGAGGGAGCCGGTTGCTATGGTTACTGTGTTGTGTGCACTGCGTTCTGTCAGCTCTGTTGGTTGGCTGCTAGGCAGTGGAGTGGGACGGCATGTCATACACTCCTGTTTTTCCCCCCTTCTCTTGCTCGGCCACTCCCACACATGTTTGCATCACGTGGACCTCGTTCATCTGATCGGCGTGGATGTTTGGTTTGGTGTTCTCACGGTTTTCTTTTAATAGAGCAGCTGCATTTCAGAGGGAAACGTCTAACTGCTGCTCTCTGAAGATGAAGCTCTGGTTTTTACTTTTTGAATGTCATGTGTGATGACCGGTTTCCTGTCTCTGATGTCCCTCCTTCCCTTCCCACAGCTGCGTGCGGAGGTGAGCGGCTTGCAGGGGGAGTTGGAGGGCAAGCGCTCGGAGATGGACACTCTGGAGACTCTGCTGCAGCGGCGCGAGCGCGAGAGTCAGGAGGGAGCCAACCTCCTCACCATGCTGCGTGATGACCTCAACACCGCCACTCAGCAGAGGTCAGGGATTCGCTGTTACATAGGGCCATGGGTGGAAGCTGTTCGTCAGCTCACTTTGAACCAAATAAAACACTTTGGGATGTGCTGTTATAGCACCGTAATCAACTTTTACAACTCTGATGTTGATTTATTTTCTTATATTAGCATGTCCTGAAATGTTTTTCCTTTTTGTACTTTAGCAATTTAATAATTTGTTATTAAAGAACAAGGCAAACGATACATTTTAACCTTTTGAAATTGCATTTAATTGTTCCCTCTCCCTTGTAGTTTAAAAAAAAAAAAAAAACATAAAGGAAAAAGTATTAAATAATGCAGCTTATGTGACGCGTGCACCGTACACATGAATGAGCTGTTACTATGGAAACTTATTAGAATGAGCACATAATCAGCCTGTGGTTTGTCACAGCTTATGTTCACCTTCTGACCAATCAGAGTTGAGAATTCAATTGCGCTTTGGTGTAATTAACGTTTTTTGGACATTCTGCTCTGATCTTAGACAAGAGCTTCAGCTGGCCCATGACCGACTTCAGCAGCTTATCCTCGAGATGCTCCGGATTACAATTGCGACCGAGGAAGAGATCAGCCGCAGGTTAGGGATTTGTGTGGAAAGCCATCGCACCGGAGGCAACACACCGAACAGGACGCCGAGCGGTAACTGTGACCCCCAGGAGACAGGTTTGGCCCATGTTTTGTGTTTAATGCTTATAAGAACATGCACTTCATGATGAGTAGCACCTTTTTAAAAGAACCTTTATTTAATGGATTCTTCCGCCTCCTTCCTCAGATGTAGATGGTGGCGCTGTAGAGGGCGGACCGAACTGCAGCGTGTTCTCATCCGTGATCGATGAAGGTCTGGAGCTGTCTCAGCAGCTGTGCGAGAGTTTGTTTTCAGGCCCCGATGGAGACCTGGACCCTGAAAGGGAGGAGCTGGTGCTGGCGGCCTGCACTCGTCTCCGTGCCGCAGTGGACAGACTGTTAGAGCTGGTCTCTGACTCCACAGTGCAGGTAGCGAGTCGGTCCTCGTCTGGCTGGGATCAGAGTGAGAGCAGGTGGTTACGTTTTTCTCTTTTGTCTCCCCAAAGCTGGAGCAGCTGCGAGCTCTGCAGGCCGTGCTGGATGAACAGTTCAGTGAGGGTGGAGAAGCGAAGAACGCTCTTCTGCTGCAGCACACGCAGCTCTTGGAGCAGCTGGACCAGGAGGCGAGTGTGAAGAGTCAGCTGCAGCTAGAGCTGCACAAGGCTGAAGGTGAGAACATGCAGTGTGTATGCAGAAATATAAATCGGATAAAAATCAAGTTTAACAGAAGTTTGTTAGAGAAACATGGCATCATAGACTATTGCTAAGATGCACTCGGGGCATGTTGTCATGTTCTATTCCTTTACAGCATTAATTTAAAGGGTGGATAAGCATTCAGGAACGAAACTCGGTTCTCCAATTGGGTTTTCTCGGTGATGTAATACACTTTTGCTAAACTGTGGCTTAATCCATTGTGTGTGGAGTTTAAAAGGAATTGTTCATTGCACCTTTAAAGAAATATTTTCGAATGAACTTCCTGCTTCTGTAGGAGTCTTTCAGTAGCTGAGAATTTTAATGTTCCGTTATATTAAAAAAAAAAAAAATCTGTTAATGTAAAAAAAAATTTCTACAGTGCAAGTCTAAAGGGAATTGTTGTGGCTGTGAATAAGTGTTAAAATGTTCAGTCACAGCAATTTCGCTAAGGATTTTCTATTTATTAAAAAAAAAAACGTCTGAGACTTGCTGTTTATTCATTTAGAGTTGCATGTTCATGTTGTGCGAAACAAGTTGGTTCCCGTCATCGTTTATACAAATAAACTTCCAGCTTGAACGCAGTTCTTTTTCTCACAATCTTTATCTCCTCAGGTCTGATGGAGGGCTATGTGGCGGAGAAGGCCGCTCTGGAGGAGGTGCTGCGGCAGAAGGAGGCGCGCGAGCAAAGGCTGGTTGAGGACCTGGAGAGGACTCGGGCTCAGCTGCAGGAGCTCTGTGAGGAACACGCACTCCTGCAGCGCCAACGAGACGCGCTCTCCGCAGGCCTCGGAGAACCCGAGAAAGGTAGGTCGCAGGTGATGTGATTAAAAACAAATAAACCAGTGCTGTTGGATTTTATGCATCTTTTCTCGTGAATGAAATTCTCTCCTGGTCATTGTCATGATCTTATGAGTTTACACTCCTGGGTGGAGATGTTTATTTGATGCTGAGTGTTCTTCCTGCTCTGTAGGCCGTCCTGCTGTGAGGGAAGAAAAAGGTTTGTCGCCAGATTTTAAGGTTGACGTGATGTTTGAATATGGAGTTTTTTTAATTTCTTGGACACTAACAGCTAAGCTTCCTTTTAATTTATCTACGTTAATTTGGGTTTCTTCGGCATCATTCTGGTTAATTTGCTGTGCCGCTTTGCATCATCAGCTCTGACGTTCTGTTGACGTGAAGGTTATTCATCTTTTTTTTTTTTTTTTTTTCCCTGATGAATAACTTGTTTGAAGAATGCACAGATTGAGTTGACGATATCGCGCATGACCGCATCGTGTCTGCAAGCATATTTGCGTGTGTAAGCGAACATCTTCGTTTAGGCCGCGTTTCACCTTCCTTTCTTTCCACTTGGTCACAGCACTGTTGGCTGAGGCGGAGCGGCTCGGTAAGGAGCGCGTGGACGTGCAGCGACAGGCAGAGAAGGACCGTGTCGGGCTGGCAGGTCGGCTGCGCATGCTAGAGCTGGCGTTGGAGGAGCACGAGAGCAGAGGGCAGCAGCAGGAGGAGCAGCACCACACCCAAACTGAGGACCTGCAGCAACACATCAACGCTCTGGAGAAACAGCTCAAACACCACCGCCAGTTTATAGACGTGAGTACAAGGAATAAAAATGTCTCCTTTATAGAAATGTTCACCGTATCAATAGTTACACATAGTTATCTGATGCGTCCACTATGAAACTCTTTGGGTAAGATGATGACGTAGAAGCTCGTATAAAAATATTAACCTGTGATTTCTGCCTTCTAGCTTAATTATATAGCTCTCCAAACTGCTGTTATGGAAAATTTAATCAACAAATTAGGATTGAGAATTCAAGAGCTCTGTGGTATAAAATGGGCTAAGTGGGAGTGGTGTGTGCAGAACTCTCGTTTGTACACACGATCTGAAGTACACCCATGACCTCCTGAACTAATCGATTGAAATGGTGCTTTACAATTCCTGTCGTTCTTTAAACCTCGTTCTAGAAATGATGCACAAACTCGTCATGGTTCCAAAGAAGGCGGAGACTTCAAACTGGTTGATTTTTAAAAACGCTCTGGGTTCTCGATTGTGCGTAGAAAACGTTTGTGACTGACCAGTCCCGTCACGTGTGTACAGGAGCAAGCTGTAGAGCGAGAGCACGAGCGGGATGAGTTCCAGCAGGAGATTAAGAACCTGGAGGCGCAGCTGAGGATGCCCTCTAAAGGACACACGGGAGGAGACCCCAAGGGTCAGAGGGTAAGCACCAGGACTCCTAGCAAAACTATTAGAATGTCATGCAGTTGGAGGGAGACATTGCTCTTATTACATTTTCAAGATAAAACTTTGGTAATGAATTACTGTTTTTTTTTCTTTCTTTTTTTTTTTCTTTTTTTCCTGTTTGTTTGTTTTTTTCCCTCCTTTAACTGAGTAATGTAGATTGAAGACTTGGTTATCCAGGTACGTGATCCAGCTTTGGCCGACTTGCTAGGCTTGAAGCTGCTAATGCATGGCCTAGTTTTTCTTTTATCCTCTTGATACCTCTAGGCTGCTCTCACACTTGGGGTTTAGCTGGAATGTTTTTAGTGCTGATATGGGGGGAAGAAATGGCTCACAAGACTCAACCTTAACCATGCTCTTACCAGTCCTAGCTAATAGCCCAAGGGGCTTACTAATTAACTAATCTTGTGCTCTAGATTGTTTATAAGGATCAGTAATTCAGGAACGTGGTGACGAGGAGGTTGTTTGTCTTTAATGTACTTTTAGATGCAGAAAATCAAACGAATTTGTGGGATGCCACATCCCTTACTGGAGAATGTCCCAGAAACGGATACGTCATTATTTTTAATTGCAGCAATTTTGAAATGTTCATAATGAAATATTTCCAAGTCAGCATATCACACGCATCCGGTATTCTCTCAACAGCAAGGCACATTCTTGCCATCACTTCATCCTTGTTTAGTTTAGCAAAGCTTCCCCGTGTGTGTGTGTGTGTGTGTGTGATGTGTTCTAGGTTGAGGAAAGAAATTCCAGGTGTGAAAGGAGTCTGACTGGAGCTTTCATTTAACACGCCATATTGTTCATTTGTGCTCTAGACCATGTGTTCAGTGTGTCTGTCATGCGTGTGTGTTGAGCTGGCTGTTTCATGGGCAGTAGCAATACAAAGTCTTTACTTGCTTTCTTGTAGATCATGCATGTAATAAGTGATTTCATTTTCACAGTACTGTCTATGCAGCTGTGCTCAACGCTATATTTGCTTGAGTTTGCCCAATTTCTTCTTCTTCGCTATTTCATGCATAAACCCAGGGCTTGCCTTTTGGTCTCCCTCCTCAGGTGGAAAGTCTCCAAGCTCTTATCAGAGACAAAACTGAGGACTACAGCGCCCTGCTCTCAGTTAAGGAGCAGTGCCAGCGCGACCTGGAGGACCGCAACGAAGAGATCGATAAGATGGCTTCTCGCATCCGGGAGCTGGAGCAGGCTCTCCTGAGCAGCGCAGAGGCTGGACGGGCCGTCACGCAGCTGGAACAGGAGCTGCAAAAAGCACGCAAGAGTCTGCAGGAGCTCGCACAGGTGCATCTGCTTAGTGTCCCCATGTGTTACAACGAAGCCTAAACTAATTGCATTATAATTCCCTTAACTGTTCTCCGTTTTCTATCGTATTGAATTATGACACCAATCATGTGCAATTTGTCATCAGTCTGTAATTTAACTTTGTGTGCGATAGGATAAAGAAGCTCTGCAGCAGCAGTTGTACTCTAATAAACTCCAGATCTCGGCTCTGCAGTCCAAACTGGATGAGACGAGGCACCGCTTCCCTGACACAGGTGCTGACCCCAACCTCCTAGAACAGCTTGAGACTCTCAAACGGGACCTGCAGAGCAAAGAGGAGCAGGTGAGGGGGCTGAACCTACCATGGTATAGTTGTTTTTTTTTTGTGATTTCAGCTTGCAGAACCAGTTTTTTTTAAAGCAATTTTTTAAAAAGAGGTTTTTTTTTTTTTTTTTCCCCCTACTTTTTAAAATTTATTTATTTAATTGTGTGTAGGTGGAGGTGCTGCTGGAGCGAGTGGAAGCGCTGGAGAAATCTCTGGCAGTGAAGGAGGAGGACATCAGGCAACTCTCGCTGCAGCTGGAGCTCAAAACTAACGAAAGCCGGGCCAAGGAGGAGGAGCTACATCTGCGCATCACTGAGCTACAGGTAAATGCACACATGAGGGCAAAGGAAAGATAGTGGACACATCACTGTCATGCTGCTACAGGAAAATAATGAACGACAGGACTGTAGGATGACTTTGGCGTCGTGGTCTTTGTTTATGTGGCGAGGCCGCTGTACAACCCATGTGAATGAGCTGTTACTATGGAAACGATAACTCAAATAGAATGAATGCATTAATATAAACCTGGGATTTGCGGTTGTGCTGTTGTCCGAGGAAAACGCATTCTGACCAGTCAGAATTGAGAATTAAATTATAACCTGATGTAATTCGTCGTACATGAGGAAAGCTTTCTAAGATACAACAGTGAGCTGACTGGATTTGTTGCTCTGCAGGAGACGGTGAGCACGCTGCGCAGACAGCAGCAGGAAAATGGAGACACTTTAGCACTGCAGCTTCCTTCTGCTCTCCTGAAGGAGAAGAACCTGGAGATCGACCACCTCAACCAGCAGGTTCTCCATCTGCAGCAGGAGCTGGACACCACCAAAGCGAACAAGGTGACCGTCTATTCCTTTGAGATGAGGATTGAGCTACCTTGGTGTTTGTGACTAATGGTGGCTTTGTGTGACAGACGGCGAAGGAGAAGCAAGCAGACATCGAAGATCTGCGTGCTCAGGTGGAGCGTCTCCGTGGCGACCAAGAGCGCCTGCGTCAAGCCAAGGAGGAGGAGGCAGAGCAGCTGCATGAGGTCATCCATAAGTTGCAGGAGGAGCTGAGCCAGCTCGACCCCAACCGGCATGAGGTCAGCGACCCCAACACGGACAGCCCTGAGCCTCCCGATTTCCCCTGGTCGTCCCGACTGCAGCACGGCGGCGAGGAGAGCCTGTGCCACGAGTTGAGCAGCCAGACGCTTCAGAGCTGTCGCACCAAGCTCGGTGAACTCCAGATGGATCTAGAGCACACAGCGGCGGAAAAGGAGGCACTACAGAGACTCCTCCTGACCCAGGAAGAGCAGTACGGAGAGCAGGTGGAGGCGCTGGGCCGCAGCCTGGGCGAGGAAAGAGGTAGGCTGGTGCTCCTGGAGCAGGAGGCCGGAGAGCTGAAGCTCCAGTTGGGTGAGAAGGAGGCCGAGGTGGAGAAGCTCCAAGATCGCATCCAAAAGCTTGAGGTCGGAGAGGGGGACTTGAAAGACTTGGAGCTCCGGCTGAAGAATGCAGAGGAAAGGAGGAAGGAGGCGATGACCAGGTTGAACGAGGAGGCTCAGAAGCACAAGGAAGAGTGTGAGAGGATGGAGGGACAGCTCGTCGAGCTGCAGCAGAAGTCTGAGGACCGCGAGATCACCGCAGCACAGACGAGGCTGCATCTTGCAGAGCTGGAGGAGACGCTTCAGCTGCAGAAATCCGACATCATCATCTTGGAGACGGGCAAAAAGGAGCTGTATAAGGAGAAACAGGTTCTTCAAAAACATGAGGGCAAACTCCAAGAGGAAATAGAGAAGCTGAAACAGGAAGTCTCGGCAAAGAGCAGTCAGATACAGGAACTGAATATGCAGCTGGAGGAGAGGGTGGCTGAGCAAGAGGAGTCGCAGAAAGAAGTTCTGGTGAGAGTCTCGTCGTAGTTTTATCTAATAGTTTTAAAAAAAATGTTTTAAAAAAAAAAGCAAAACAATATACTGTGGTGATCTCAGTATATTGTTGAACACCTATCTTCTCATACAGTATGTGCTGACAACTAACAACTGTACACGCTACGTAACGTTTCTTAAACTGTGAACTAAGCAAATCGGAGTCAACTTCTAAAGCAGCGGGTCATCAAATGACGGGCCAAGAAATGTGTTTCCGAGCACTTAATAAAACGGAAGCTTATCTGAACTGTGTACGGGGGGAAAACCACTGTTTAGCTACTCTGCTTTTCTAAACATGAACCATCATAACAGGTTCTCTGTGTAAGAGACATTACACAGAAAGAAGAGAGAATGGCAGCATTGACCGTGAACTGACGTCATGTGTTTACATACCCACGTTAAGTTGTCTTGTTTATATGCCCTGAATTCATTAGTTAACGGTTAAGCTTTAAAAACTAAGTGTCTTTGCTGTTCAGTCATGTTAATCGCTTATCCAGACCTTTGTAAGCAAAGAGTCGTAGAAGGGCCATTATATATTTTAGATGTCTCCCCCTGCTCTGAAGTAATCATGTGTGCGCGCATGTGTGTGTGTGTATGGATACACGTCATTTTTGGCAGTTTGCCTGGAATGACTTTCGGCCAGGCGTCAGAATAATTGGCCACAGGTTCACCATTTGCAGTCTAGTAAAGGCTCCAGGAAAAAATGTGTGGTTAGCCCAGCCCATACCACTCACAAGGACTTTACTCACTCAGGAAGTACAACGGCGAAACAGGAAGTTTTTAAAAAGTTTTTAAACTTGGTTTCGTTTTCTTTTGTTGCGTTTTGAAAGCAGATCCATCATCCAAAGGATAAAAAGCTGAGAAACAAGGCTCTGGTTTGGACGTGAACTCTGGGGTTCATGTAAAGCAGTTCAAGGGTTAAAGTTGCGGCGTTACGAACTGTTTAGTTTTGCACACGCTGAATGTCTGGTTTGCAAGAGACGGTTGATGGTTTACGTTAGACACCTGATAGGTGGGCGTGTCTACTTTGCTCTCTTTCTAGTGTGTCGTGCATGTGCAGGCTAAAAATAAGTCAGTTGCATCAGATGTGACCCGATTCCTTTTTTTAGATGGTAGTGATTTCACACTATTTTTGTGTGTACGCAGACATGTGCAGAGGAGACCCTGGGTAAAGCCGAGGCAGCTTTGCGAGAAAAGGAGGAGCAGTTGGCTCAGCTGAGGTTGCAGCACGATGCACTGAGAGCGGAGCTGGCTGCAGTGAAGGAAGGCCTGAGCACCAGCACAGAGAGAGCGGAGAAACTACAGGAGGAGGGGCAGGTGAGTGGCGTGACGGAGTTCTGTGTGGGTACAAGCTGGCATGAATTAAAATGGAACTCGGGAAATCGATTCGTAGATGCCTTCTTTCGGATAAAAAGGAGAGAATTTCATCATGAGGCATTTCCAGGCTTATGTATTCAAGAAGTGATTTGTAATTTTTAAAGCCATTTTCTGCCTGTGAGATGACTTGTAACATTCCATAATCAACAAGGGAAAACTGAGGCAGGGCCAAGCTGCTGAACGCTAACCCTAGAATAATTATGAATTTTGTAAACAAAGAATTTTACATCCTACATTTTGCTGGAAAACGCCAAAATGTAGGCTATAAATAGATAAGAAATCAGGATGTCTCGAGATCTTTCAAGAGTCAAATCTGTATAACCTATTCTGCCATTAGCCTATGTAGAATTAAACTTTTGCTTAATGTTACGATATTTTAATAAATAAATTTGACCAAAATCCTCTTGACATCCAGACCAAGGACCGTGCTCTAGCTGATCTAGAGGAGCATAACCAGTGTCTTCGAGCTGAGCTACGTGGCTTGCAGGACGATCTGGAAGTGCAAGAGGAGGAGCTGGCCTACCAGCAGAGGGAGCTGGAGGAGCTGCGTCAGCGCTGCAGCCATCAGGAGCACGCTGAGCTCCACACCTCCAAGCCCGAGCAGCGCTTCCTGGACGGCCTGTCCCGCGACTCCTCTCTCTCTTCTCCGGAGGTTCTGCGGCGGCTGGACTGCAGCGAAGAGCGCCCATCTCACCTGCACGCGTCTCACCTGTCGGAGCTGAGCGGCCTGCGCAACGCAAGCCTGGAGCTGACCAGCAAGCACTCGCCCATGGAGAGAAATGAGCTGAAACGTCCACTCGCACTGCTGCCTGAGACTGATCCACCCAGCACACACTCGCCCTCCACTTCCCCACGTTCACTCTCCATCTCCGAGAACATCTCCGTGCTCGACTCGCTGGATGCCGAAAAGGTGAAAATCAAAAATGAGCATTAGATGCTGGCCGGTAGTGTTTCGTGTAAAGTGTGTTGAGGTTGCACAACGATCAGGAGACTTGAGTGAATACAAGTTAGGCTCATTTAATGGGGTTTAACTAAAGAACCATGCTGTTGTAGTTAAATAATCTCTGGTGGAGTGGTGCGATCTCGCCCGACATAAGGTGGAGTTATTGTTGCACTCTGAAGTTGATTATTTCCCAATAACAGCATGTCCCGAAATGTTTTATTCCTTTTATACTACATCAACTTACCAATCACACATTTTTTTAAAATGTATTAAAGAATATCATACTTTTTATCTTGCACTGCACTATTTATACTGGAGTTACATTTAATGTTGTGGAACGCTGTGCAAAAACAAGTTAGTTCCTGTTATCACTTGTGGTATAGCAGAACACAAAGTCCTTGCATCTTCCGTCTCCGCATTGTTCTTTAACTGACAAGTTTGTTTAGTGTTAAGACTTTTAGTTTTCTTTCATTCTTATCTAAGATAAATAAGAAACAAATAGTAGAGGGGCAATAAGATGTTTGCAAATGAAGTAATTTTGTGAATGGAAAAAGAGTTATTATTTTTTTTAAATTGTATTTTAAAATTTGGGACCATTAATACTTTTCTTAGGTCCAGGAGCTGGAGAATCTGGATGATGTGACTCCATCTCATTCATCTCGTTCTCCTCTCTCTTCTGCCTCCCCGGTGTCTGCACCAGAGTGGGCCAGCGATGGATACGGCAGCAGTGAGTACACGTACTTGTACTTGTTTGATACAAATTGTTCAGGCAGTGCTTGTTTTGAGTTCTGAGCGCGCGCACACACCGGTATTTACAGACGTGAGCTCAGAGCTGGAGGCCAAGCTGAAGCACGAGCTGGAGCATACGGAGCGGCTTGACTCTCACTTTGTGGAGTACCTGCGCAGCAGAGACATGGCACCTGCTTCACGCTCTGACAGTGCAGCAGGCAGCCTGCATCACACCTACGAACTGCTCTCACCTGAGCTCCAGGTATACGCCACACCTGTAATATTATGGACTTGTATGTTTTTTCCATTGCGTTATACCTTAACGGTGTCTGGATGTCCAGGCTATGCTGAATCGCGTGTACCGCGAGAGCTGCAGAGTGCTGTCTCTATCCCATCGTCCTCCCCCTGCCGGACAGCCTCACCCAGACTCCGAGGAGGCTCCACCCCCATCCTGGCAGAGAGAGAGGCGGGCCTTGCAGGAGACGGTGCTGTCACTCAGAGAGCTCCTGTGCAGGATGGCCGAGCGCGAACCCAAGGTCACCGACCTGATCAGAACAAACACTGCTGCAGAATGATCATAGATGCACACAATGGCGAATAAACGTTGCCTTTTGTATCTCCTGTGTGTAGGTGGGTGGTGATGTGGACTGGCGGAGGGAGCTGTTGCAGGCCGTGCGGAGTGTGTTCGATAGCGAGAGGAACTGGCTTCATGCACAGCTTCAGGACGTCATGGCATCCAACACTGGCATAGACTACACGTCCCTGCTGAAGCACTTGGAGACACTGCTGCAAAAACAGGTTCTTAAATGTTGCCTGTGGTTTCACACTTTCTCTCAAGTAAAACACTCCCCATCACCCTGTCTCTGTGTGACCGTCTCGCTGTCTGTGTCTCACTGTTGCCCTTGTATGCTCTTTTTCTTCTCTTTTCCATCTCCCACTTTCTCTCAACAGCGCTCTCTCTCTCTCTGTCTCCGTTTCTCACACCCTCTGCTTGCTCTCATTCTTGCAGAATGAGAGAAATGATCAGAAATAAATCTCTCCATCTCTCTCAGGAGGAGCAGCAGAGGAGGTCTCTGGAGCAGTTGCTAAGCGCAGACCGGAACAGTCTCCTGGCCGAAATCCGCAGTTTGCACGAGCAGCTGCACGCCTGCACGCTGCAGAGCCAGGAACAGCTGCGGGAGCTGCAAAGCTCGCTCGGCGCTCTTCGTGAGGAGGGCATGCGGACGCAGCAGCAGCTGCAGAGACGGGGTGACTAATCATACTTGCATAAGCTAAAAAATTGTTTTTTTAAACATGGGACAGAAATCTCTGAACCAGCTCTTATGGACACATTAAACTCTCAGTAAAAATTATTTATCGTGATGGTGTACATCATAAAGATGTAATTTCACTGTGTTGCGTGTGCGTGTGGGAGCAGTTGGCGAGCTGGAGAGGCAGCTACAACAGGAGCAAACGGTGTCTCAGGATCTGCGGTGCTCCCTCGAGGAAGAACAGTCCAGATCAACAAATCAGCATCTACAAATGGAAGCGGAGCGGAAGCTGGTGGTGGAGATGAAGATGGAGCTGGAGGAGCGCACCCAGCAGCTGCATTTGTCCAATAAAAGCCAAGAGGAGCTCCAGGCACAGAGCCACAAACTACGGTAAGTTTATACTTCTGTAGCATGTTCGGATCAATAAATGAAGATTTCTATGGAAATTAAAAATTGTGTTTCCTTTAGGCTGAAGCTGGAGAGCGAGGAGCAGGAGCACGAGGCTTGTGTGGAGGCTGCGGAGCAAGAGCAGGCCAAAGTGAAGCAGCTCCAGGAGGAACTCCATCACGAGAGACTCGGCAGCAAACGTGCACAGGAGGAGCATGCACACACTCAAGAGGTGCTCCTTTAATTTTTTATTTTCTATAACAGAAGCTCTGACAGTAGTGCAGCTGCAATTCCCAGGTTTGTAAAGCATTACTGTTTGAAAATTTTTGTGATCCAAGAGGAATAAAACACTTCAAGGGTCAGTATCTCCTCCTCGTGTCTGGCACGTAACATGACACTGCACGGACGTTGATTATTTTCCTGCAACTGCATGCCCTCATATTTTAGTCCTTACTTGGCAAAACCACAAATTTCTTCTTGTATTGTGCAGCAGTATTTTGTGACCTGTCTTTGTCTCTGCAGTCTCTGCGTTCCTCCCTGAGCGAGCATGCAACTCGCCTGAGTGAGCTGAACTCTGCGCTGGAGCAGGAGAGCGTAGCCATCAGTAACCTGCGTGCTGAGCTGCAGATCGAACAGTCCCGCTGTGAAGCCCTGCTGGCGCAGGAGCGCGAGCGCACCGAGCTAGCCCTTTCACGCCTGGATGAGGAACGCTCACGCACCGCTGAGCTCTCTCGCACGCTCTCACACCAGGCCCAGGAGCATGCTCGCCGCCTGGAGGATGAGGTTCGCTCCCAAGAAGCGGCAAGTGCCCATGACAGGAAGTTCATCCAGGAGCTGAGGGCACAGCTGGAGCAGGAACGGCGCCAGGCTGAGGAGCTCGCCGCCACGGTGGATCGTCTGCAGGCCCAGGTACTCCAGGGGAAACGCAGGCAGGAAGAGTCAACGCAGCAGGAAGCACAGAGAGGACAGGAGGAGGTAGAGAGGCTGCGCTCTGCTCTGGAGGGTCTGCAAGCCCAGCGTGCCGAGGTGAGCCGTACCTTGGAGACAGAAAGACACCGAGCCTCACAGCTTCAGACACAGCTGGATGCCATGAAGGAGAAGATGAGGGAGGTGAAGGAAAAGGAGAGCGCTAGGGAGGAGCAAAGGGAAAAACAGAGGCGGCGCGAGAAACAGGAGCAGGAGGACGAGGAGAGGCGGCAGGAACGCACCAAAGAGAAACTGGTACGGGAGGGGCAAATTTCATGAATAGCCATGTGCAGGCTGTACTGGAAATATTACGTCTGGTTAATATTATAATGGTTAATTGAGCCGTAGTTCTAGTGTAAAGCCCATGTGTGTAATTTCGCTCCTGTGCAGCTGGAACTGGAGGCGTTGCGAGAGCGAGATCAGCAGCGTTTGAGACAACTGCAGCAGACTCTGGCTGACCTGGAGCAGCAGGAGAAGCAGTTGACCTCAGAACGCCTGCACAGGGACCTCCACACTACTGACTGCAAGCGCATCACTCACATACAGGTTATTTACACACTCCCTACCTTCCAGTCGTGGTTCCACAGCATGTGACTGTAAATTCTGTAGATTATCTAAAAGCATTCATTCGCACCGATGTAGACTCATTATCTGTACGTATGACTGTTCCAGGACTCGCCCTCTTCTTCCTCGTCTCTGTTGGAGCGCGTATTAAAAGAGAACTCTGAGCTGGCGGAGCGTCTCGCATCTCTGAGTGAGGAAAAGATCTCCCTCAAACACACCCTCTCCTGTCTGGAAAGAGACCTGCACAACCTCAAACGCAGTGAACAGGTACGCTGTTCTTATCCTCTGCTCAAAATATAGCAAGAGAATATGCAGCTTGGTCACTAGATTTATTTTTTTTTTTCCCTGTGCTTTGTGTAATACTGCTGCTGTTACTTTCTGAAAATTAACTGATTGGTAGATATTAAGGATCGTAAAATCTGTGTTTTGTTTTTCGAGGAGGTGCAGCTAGACCCGTCTGTATTGTCAGAGAAACTGGCCTGGCAGAAGGAGAAGGTGGCCTTGCAGGCTGCGCTGCACAAAGCCGAGGACGAGCTCGTGAGGGCCACAGCCAGGAATGAGAACCGACCAATCACTGACCTTTCCAGCAATAAGGTAAATCCACATCCACATCGGAACACATCCGACGGATTCTTTTTTTTCTTCTTTTCTTCTCATGTATATCATCCGGATATTTGTGGTGCTTTGAAATTTGCAGTGCACACATTTTCCATCTTTCTTCCTCTGCTGCAGGTGCAGAGACTGTATGAAAAGTACCTGAGGGCGGAGAGCTACCGGAAGTCTCTGGTGTATCAGAAGCGCTACTTGCTGCTGCTGCTCGGCGGTTTCCAGGACTGCGAGCAGGCAACGCTGGCTCTCATAGCACGGATGGGCGCCCAGCCGTCGCTCATCGCACAGTCGTCTCGACCAATCAGCCGCTTCAGGAGTGCCGTTAGAGCGCTCATCGCCATCTCCAGGTAGGGAGAGACCAGAGAGAGAGTTCAGTTAGTTGCATGACTTCCCGATGGAGAAAAATGATCCGCTAACTTCTTAACGTCTGCCCCCTCAGGCTTAAGTTCCTCACGAGGAAGTGGCAGAGGGCTACGAAAAAAAGCGTGACCGTTAACAGTGCCGGTGAGATTGTTAATCGCTCAGTGACCAAGCAGTTTAGTTCAATGTAACCATAATTGGATGAATGCTGTAGCTTTTTTTTATTTTAGTATTTGATTCCAGAAGTATTTTTATTTGCTAGACAACATTATGCAGCTTTTTCCCGTCCTCTCCATACCAGCTGGAAGGATTGAGATTCTGAAACCACAGCAGTCTGGAGCCACGTTCAATTCTCCACCCACTCGTGACCGCATTCTCGCCCAGCGCACTGCAGTCTCACCTCTGGTGCCGCCAGTTAAATCTCCCTTCAGACTGCATAATGGGTAAATCTGCACATGTCCAGTTTCCCAGCACTAATCATGCTCATTACAAAATGAAGCACTGCCTGTTTTTCACGTCGTGTAAAATATAGCATGTTGATGGAGTTTGTGCTTCACAGAGGTTACTCCAGCAGCATCCTGGTCCCGTCTGAGCGCACTCTTACCCCGTCCCAGGAGCAGGAACGCTCCCTCACTGACTACATTCATCACCTGGAGGGTGTTCAGCAGCGCCTAGGAGCCGTTCGTCCAGGTGGGGACACGGATAAATTGCACACCTCCGTGCTGCTGCCTTTGTTGTTCGCATACATTATCGTTTCTGTAGTACCACAATTACACAGGGACTTGTATAGTGGTTGCTTCACATCAAAAGACTTAGGATTTTATGGTAAGGTGAATGTAACCTTTAGGGAAGGAGTCTCCAGTGTCATTTACTTTGTACCAGTCAGCAAGGTTTTTGACACTTCAGGACGGAGGAGTTTAACATTTGTATGACAAGCTGAGATTTTTTTTTGGTCTTAATCTAAAGAGAAAGGAAAAAAAGAGAGGCTGGTAAGGGAGAGAATAGCTTTGTTTGTAGCTACTATAATGTATGCAAGTGAGAACACGCCCCCCCCCCCACAATAAACATCACTCCTGTGTCTTTGGTGCTCACTCCTGGTAAATGCTGCACTGACCATTTAATGCACGTGTCTCTGTAAATCACTTGGGCAACTCGCACCGTCCACCCACCATGTCATAATCATGCACCAGCGTAATTAAATCAAACTGCTTCCTCCCAGTGTTTAATCATGAATTTGTCATTACTTTTGTGGAGTATCTGTGACTGATTACACAAGACAGATGGACCTTGTTGGATGTGTTGCTGCTGGCGCTCACCGTCTGCCCTCCGTCCTGCAGTCCCCCGAGATGAGCGGAGGCGGAGTCTCCCCGAAATGATGGGCTTTCGGCAGAAATGGTTGCGTGAGAATAGAACCTGGCTGTATTTGAGTTGTTTGTCGCCAGGTTACATGTGGCCTTTAGGTGAGTGACGGGCTCGGCCGGCCCTCTGCGTGCTTAAATCACGAGTTCGTCGTCTTGTGCCGTCAGTCACATTTAACTCTGTAGCACTTGAACACTCGGGGGTGAAGTGTGAGGGTTTTATTTAATCCATTGAATACTGTATTCATTTAACACCCCCCCTCTCGCTCTCGCTCTAGGTTCCCCTGCGACGTTCCTTTTTCCCAGGAAAACTGACAGATGAACAACTGAAGCACCATCAGCACTGAGCCAGTGTTATGTGACCTGTGTGTTCAATATACTTGATCATTTTATAAATTATTTTTAATCTACTTTTATACTCCAACCTCAGATTAACCACACACGACCAGCTGAATGTGTTGAAGGAGTCAGTGACTTTTTTTTTTTCTACGTCTAATGAAATGTTTCTCACTCCAGATGGTCTGTACATCTGTTCACCGTTGTTTAGTTGTGTCTAGCTTCCCTGTTTTTTATGACCTTTGCACTGGAATCTGTACAGAGTCACCGTTATACTGCACAAGTACACACGCTTATGTCTTTTATATTAGATAGATTTTATATTAAACTGTAGCTTTTCTATGTTCAATAAATATTTTAATATTTCAAGCATGTTTGTGTCTGGAAACTTCAGAATGTTATTAAAGGTGCAAACTAGCACCGAATACTTACCTTATACACGTGTATGTTAGCTGTGAATGCCTGTAAGTCCGGACCGGTCAGACACCGTGTATGAATGGACGACATGGTGCTATTTACTCTCAGTGCGCCTCATTCATCAGTCTTAAACCTGTGAAGTTGTGTAAATGTTTGCATAAAACGTACACCGGAATTACAAAAAAAAATAATCATGAATGCTGATTTCCTTTGTGTTTGTATGTTGATAAATGGCAGTCACCAGTAAATTACCAGGTGCATGTACACTTCAGCTGATTTGCATTTGAAATGACTTCTAAATGGTTTAGAAGAATTCCTCTGAGGCAGAAGTTGAAGCATTTTTGAGTCCGGTCTATGAGGGGCAGATAATGGTTTGGCAGCATCACCACACCTGAGAAGGGCAAAATGTAGAGAGAAATTACAGAAGTGACTTTAGTGTTGTCTGTCCAGTGTAATGTGAGTGAAGCCGAAGGAAAATGGTTTGACCAAGGGCGTCTCTACATTAGGAGCTTTTGGAGCCTGGATCCACCAGATGTCGCTATTGAGCAGAGTACGACATGATAAATAATTCAGTGTAACAAGTAGTCCTGTTTTTTTTTTTGTTTTTTTTTGTTTATTTAGAAACATGACTAACATTGTGTTTATTACATATGACATTGATGGCACTTTTCGATACATTCCAAGTATTTTCCGGTATTTGTTGTGTAAAAGTCAGTACTCGTCCTAGCAGTCTTCATTTGGTGAGCACGGGGCCAGTGTTCTGATTAGTTGCGCTACCCATCAAGATATGCTCCTTAGCTGTTGGGTGTTCGGTTTGAAGCCTGAGCCTTAAGTCTTCTGGTTAAGGTTTAGGGCTATGGCTAAGCTCAAATTTATTCGCTGTTATCCATCCTCGCATTGATTGGAGCGATGGTAACATTGTTCGACAAGGTAGTACAAATCGTGAGCGTTTGTTTATGCAAGTGAACAGCTGGAAACACTGTGCAGATGCTCTACATGCTCTCAGTAATGAGCTGTGGGGCACCGTCATGTTGGCCCCGTGCTGAGAGCAGCCAATAAAGAACCTGTACCAGGTATGGTATTCTGTACCATAGACGCCAAAACTTACTGCTTATTGACTGCTTTTTATAATAAGGAAAAATGTTTGAGGACTTTATCAAGGTCAACTGAATTAAAAACTGAACTAAATTAAATTTGCCACCTTTACCAATGACAAACATTGGCACGTGCGGGGTTAAAAACCGTACCGCAGCTAGCCGCTAGAGGGCACCAGAGGCAATTTGGCTTCACTTTTAACCCTCTATTACGACTAGGGTAGACCGGAAGCCCTTTTCAATATGGTGGAATTTTCTCATTAGCTAGCAAAATTGGCTAATTCTGTGTCGAGTGTTTTTCTACGTTTGGTCGGGAAAGTGCACTGAAATCAGTCACCGTGTTTGAAATTGTGCAGCTAAAACTTTTAATCTAGTCTCAGATCTTTATAACTTTATGCTTTCCTATAAGAGATGTATAAAAGTTAAATCAAAATACACGTTCACTGAGTAATTGTGTCCACTTGGACTTTGCCCTTATTTATTTGACATAAATACGTCAGTGATTTTAACAAATGTTTTTTAAGAAACGGTAACAGAATACCAGTTCATAATTACGGGCGATACCATCCTTCCTCAGAGCCCGGATAGCTCAGTCGGTAGAGCATCAGACTTTTAATCTGAGGGTCCAGGGTTCAAGTCCCTGTTCGGGCGAGCAAAATTTTTGCTTTCATTCTATTATGGCACTATTTCTATACCAATGTTACAGCATATAACCATTTCTATTGTCACCTTTTAGTGCTCTTTAATGAGTTCAAACATTTTTGCATCTATTTATTAAGCAGTTGTGAAAGAAGTATTCAGATCCTTCATTTAAGTAAAAGTATTAACTCCACACTATAAACATACTTCACTATCAGTAAAAATCCTGCACTCATAACCTTACTTAAGTATATAAGTATTGTCAGCAAAACCTATTTAAAGTTTTAAAAGTAAAAATACACATCACTGTGCGGTAAAATGGTTCCTGTCAGCTGAGTCTCCAGCAAAGCATTATTTCTATAAGATATGTTATAATATATGTAGCATCTTTGTGCCAATGCATTTTCCAGCTAATCCATGAGGGTTTTTAAATAGTTTATTTCATTTAAGAAGTAGGACATTGTTTCCCAAACCATAAAGGAACACTTAATCCTTCAGTTTATCGCAAACATTCACCACATTCGGAGATAAGTGAAAATTGTAATAGTAGCTAAAGCTGTTGGGCAAATTTAGTGGAGTTAAAAGTAGAATATTTGCACTTATTTCAAATATTTGTACTTAAGTACAGTACTTGTAAATGTACAGCAAATGTACATTGTTACATTCCACCATTCGCATTACGTACAGCAATTCACAATCAGCTCATACTGAACATCCTTTCACCACACTTACACTTCTATACCTGGAGTCCATACTGATTTATAGTTGTACTCTCACCCAGAAATGGACAGGTTCCCTTTTGAGGCCGGTTCCTCTCAAGGTTTCTTCCTCACTTTGTCTCAGGGAGTTTTTCCTCACCACTGTCTTATTTAATACCGTGAGCTGCATAATTATTCAATGTGTGGAAAAGGCAGTAAACCCTTACATATATAAGACACTCTGGTTCTACATCTAATTCTAATTCTACAAATGCTATACAAATAAAATGAAATTCCTTTAAAGAAAGATTTCACCAGACAGACAGTTTTGAATGCACAAATTATTGAACACCTCCTTATAATGAATTTACAACTGTACAAATTTACATTATTACAACTCAAGTCTATAAAAAGGGCAAAATAAATGATGTACACATACATGTAAAGCTCATAAGTTAGTTCACACCTGGTACAATTTGCATGTTCATGCATCAGCTGCAATTCGGAGATATTTTTTTCCACGTAAGCACAAATACAGCTTTCTTTTATACATATCTGTACATGAAAAAAAGCATTTCCTACGGTGATGATTTTCAAAGCGTCATCACTACGATATTCTACGATGTAATCGAGCACCAGTTCCCTCTCTAACTACAAACCTTCGTTGGAGTTCTTACATGCGTATACTGTGGCACAAAATGAGACGTGTATGAAAAAAAACAACAAATGCTAAAAATGTCCTTTGGATCTGAGAAGAAGCTAAAGTGCATTCTCATGTGTGCAAACTTTAGAGAGAGAAAAGAACATGCAGGTCTCAGTGTACATGTTTTGTTTTTGATGAATAACCTGCACATGGTTGTAAAATAAATTCTCAAATTTCCTCTGGATTTTTAGTCACCAATCATAAGATTAAGGCTTGGACATCGGTTTTAAGAATGATCATCAATGCCACTAATATGCATCACTATTTTTGCAACATAAAAAAATGACTTTTTCCCCCTTCACCTAGCTAAAACAATCTCCTCATGACTGCATATTAGACAAGCCGAATGTATACTAAACTTCAGGTCCCAGTAATTAATGGCAAGTAATTCAAAATGTTGCGTAATTCATTCGATAACAATAACGATCATGACAACGACGATGATGATGATGATATGATGATTGAACCATGGATTCATCTATGTCATGGATTAAAGTGACAAGCAGTTTTAAACGTCAGTGCTGTCAAAGAGTGAATAAATACATTTCCCACTATTCAGTGGTTTTTTTTCCTCTGTGAAGATGAAGGTCTGAGAATTTCTTCATTATGTCACCTGTGCAAAAAATCAACACAACAAAACCAAATCAATTAAAACACTCAAGATTTAGGAATCGGCGTTAAAACATCTGGAAAGGTGTACTGCACTTTACGCCGTTGCGGATGTGATGTCATGTGTCGTGTTTCACCTTGTGAACGTGTGGTGGGAGCTCATCTTCGGAACCCTCCTCTGCTACAGGCTCCTCCTCCCAGCCTCCCATCGGCATCCTGGCCGTGCGCTGAACCCGAGCGCCTAAACGGGAGAAAAGATTCACATTTACATCCAATAATATATTTCTGCATATAAACGTAGGCAGTACGTTTGCAACTGTAACGTAACAATAACAAACCTACGGAGGTGTGTGTTATTGTGGTGTTACCTGTAGTTCCCCCATACTGACTGACGCTGCTCTGGACTGTGGCCCCCTGCTGGTTGGGAGTGGTGTTGCAGGGGAAAGTGTTGGAGCGGGGCAGGTTGCGCGCCGCCTCCATGTAATCGTGGACGCTCTCGTTGCTCTCGTCGCTCTCCTGCCTGTGCCACGTGTGGCGTGTGATATCCACACGGGACTGGTGCTTGTGCATCTGAGTGTGAAAAAAATGTACAGGGGAATGAATTAAGATCAGTCCATGCGTGTTTGAGATTGTATGAACGTGTTTCAAAAATAATGCTCGTCTGCCTGCTTTACCTCGTGCATGTACAGGGCGTGAACACTCATCTCTGTGGAGGCGTATTCTGATAGGACCATGCTGGTCAGCTGACCTTCCCAAGCACTGCTACCTGAACTGACAGTGCGAGCATCAGTCCTGATACAGAGAGAGAGGGAAGTCAGTTAAATTATACTAACAACACCTCAACTTTTTTGTTGTGAAAAGTTTATAAAAGTTATTATATGATTCCTGAATGTATTATTATTATTATTATTATTATTATTATCGATTATATTTAATAAGAGAGAGCATGATGAAAGCTGATAGGCAATGAATTGAAAACTGTAACTAAAACCTGCATCCAGGATTGATTCTGGGCTCGTTTAGGAGAAGGTGCCATCGTAACAGTGTTGGTTTCCTAAACTGTGATTTATTTTTCAAACAGAGCTGTTTAATACTCGATCCTGAAGGAGTTGATTCTTTTTTATGACGGCAGGTTTATAGTAATGTGCTTGCTTTGACACATTAGTTATCGTTTCTATAGCAACAACTCACACAGGGATTTAAAAAATGTGCGTGATTGTTGCTGATCAATTACAAAAAATCAGGGATTATTGTTTGTCCCCGATCAGGATAAAGCAGTTACTAAAAGCGAGTGAGTGAGTGAGTGAGTGAGTGAGCCAAAAGACAATGACAGAGCGAGTACCCGGAGCCTGCCATGGCTCTGCCTGCTGCCACAGCCGGGTGGTCCGGCCGGGGCGTCCTGGTGGACGGGTAGCTGCCCCTCAGGTGCAGGCTGGTGCTGAGTGGGGAGAGGGAGCGCAGGGCCGATGCACCCTCGCTCACGCCCATCGACAAGTGATTGATGATAGAGCCGTCTCGACCCAGGTGCAGCGAGGCCAAGGACGGCGGTCCAGCCAGGAGGTTAGCGATGAGACTTCGAGGCTTCGCGGATTGAGAACACACAGGTTAGCCTTGCTTAAACCGTAGAAAAGTAAAATGTAAAGTGATATAAAACTCCTGAGGAGAAGGATACTGATGCGATACTGACAAAGAAAATCCCAACAATATCACCTGCAGTGATTGTTGCCTTGTGCAGCTCAAATCTCTCGATATTACACACTAGAGGGTGTTTTCATCATATGTTTAGTGCTACTATGCCTAACGCAACACAGCCGTCCAAAATACCTATCTACCAATGCAAAACCATGCATATTATCAGACATCTGCTCACTGAGTATGTGATTCAGCAGGGAAATCATTTGTCTATAAACTGCATCAAATAAATATTTTTGGTATAATAGTTTTTAAAATCACAGTCAGTCAGTAAAAATGTTTCTATATTATTATGATACATTAATGAAAGTTAAAAACAATCTTCTTAAATATTATTTGGTTTCCTACCTCGTATATATTTTCCTTCTGATGACATCCATTATTGTTATAATGTTATAATGAAAGCTGTGATATACGGTTTCACTCCCTCCCATTCCCAAAGAAACCAAATCCTCAGTGTTGCCCTGCATTTGTAAACTCCACACACACACACACACACACACACACACACACACACACACACACACACACACACACACACACACACACACCACACA
>JAQQZU010000036.1:28025167-28036993 GCA_030068025.1 Parauchenoglanis punctatus | reverse complement strand
ACACACACACACACACACACACACACACACACACACACACACACACACACACACACACACACACACACACACCTCAGACTCGGACTGTATAGAGTGAGCAGAGGTGAGGTTCTCCGCTGCGTTCCCCTGCTGCCCCCCAGTGGCCTCGCGGTGCACCTTCTCTTTCAGCTGGCTGATAAAATGCGTGCTCTCTCGCGGAGGCTGCCACTGAGGATTAGTGATGGCGAAGTGCATGAGGGACAGCTCGGTCTTCCCGTCCTCCGCCTGCTGGTAGATCGAGGCCTCGGTCTTCCCCGCAGACATCCACTGGAATGAGCCAATCAGATTTAGTCAAATTAATCAGCGAGAGACAGGGGCGTTCCTCTAACGGACAATCTACAACGAGGACTCCACATAACCTAAGACTTTGTTCCATTATTTAACAAAGAAACACATAGAATTGGTGATATGCTAAAGTTTTCCTTTTTCTTTTTTTTTATAATTTAATTGTAGTTAAAAATCGATACGTCTTGGAACCAACACGTAACAGATCTAAGATGTTATAAGTCATTTTAAAGAATGTAAAACCAAAGGGTTTAACTGTATAAAACCTTAAACGTTTAGTGTCGGGTTAAACTCACCGCTGGATGGCCATGTTGTCTGACGTCCATCTGAGCGAAAGAGCAGGTGTCTCCCACGCCCACCACCTCGACGGTGAAATTTCGGAAGAAATCGATGATCTCCAGAGATTTGCGGCGCAGGCAGAATATGAGGATGAAGGGTGTGATGACGGGACTGAGCAGCTCCTCCAGGATGAACACCTGCCGCACAGGACGGCAGAGAGGAGGAAGAGAGGACACATTTAACTCTGTTTCTTTATGGAGTTGTGAAAAATAGCAAATTAAGATTTCAGCAATCAAGCACATCGGCAAAAATATTGCTTTGGGTGAATAAATTAAAATGAATCGGAAATGTTAAAGAGAGAAACACGGTTTATGCAACTGTTAGCTCCTTCACTGGTGGGAAAAAATCTTCAATATTATTCAAACGTTAACGTTTATGTAATTACATGTACATTACAAATTACAAATCTGACGGCCTGAATGAATGCTACATGAGTCTCCTCAGCATCCTCCTGCCTATATGAGAAACGCTTTTCATAAGAACATCCTGGATGGGCGTCTTACAGCCTTGTACTGGAAAAGTTGAGCAAACTCGTCTCTGGTCTCGTAACGGTGGGCGTTGCCTTGCCAGTGGTCCGGCATGTAGTGGATGTGCGCTAGGATCACTTTGAGCAGCTGCTCTGGGCAAAACACCATGTGCTTGTCGGGAATAAATGACCTGCGGAGGAACAAATACGGAAATATTTTGCCATATTATAAGACAAGAGCATAAAGGAAAAACCCTTCAGGCTGTATAATACACACCTGCAGATTGTTACGCAAACCCCGAGGAGTGTGATGCTGCTGAGGACGTGCTCTACAGACAGCACGTCCTCGTCGTATATGGTCAAAGCGATGAGCACGGCTAATATGGACCCGGCGAAGAAGGCTACGTTCTTGGCTACGACTGTGAGCAGAGGTGACATGAAACAGTTCATGTACTTGGATGAAGCCTTGTAGCCTTTGCTGAGGCGAGACATCAGCTCGTGGTCAAGCTCGTTGAAATGGCGTAGGTAGCAGCGGCCGTACAGGGACCAGCAGCGAGCCCCGAGGCTGCCGGGCTCCCGTTTAATGATCTCCGTGTAGCTGAAGAACGCATACAGGATCTGCCAGATGAGAATGACGGGGCACAGGAGCAGGTTGGCGATGCCAATCCACAAGATCCTCGAGCTCAGGCGATCGGCCAAATCCAGCCGGTTTCCTCCGCGCTTGTATTCGGGTTTGAGACTCCACTCGTTCTCGAAGAGCGAGCCGGGACCCCAGAAGAAGATCAGCTCGAAGTTGTACTTGAGGCCGCGAGTGTAAAAGACGCTATCACCCAACAGAGGTAAACGGAAACGGATTGGCAGCAGAGACTTGTTCACCATCGCCACCATGTAGTTCTTAAAGCGCAGGATGCGGTGGTAGATGTCCAGCTCTGTGAGTTCCTTTTTGTGGATGCAGATCTGATGCTCTTTTTGGATCTCGATGATCCGCGCCTGCACCTCTTGCCAGGTGAAATAAGGAAGGTCCGCCTGTCAATCAAAAAAAAACAGCAGTTTAACGAACAGAAAGGTGGATTTCTTCACTCAACACACTCACCATTGCCTGTTATTTATCACGATCAAGTGCCCTACTCTGGTGGCTTTCATCCCGTTTGTGTTCGACTGCAGCTTCCCAAACGTTTCCCCTGAATCATTCGCCCTGAATCATCCCGTGGCACGTCTATTTCTCTGTGCAGCACACATAACTGCTCTGGAAATGCTTTCGCTGTGTATTCCACTACTTCATGTTATGTCGCTACCTCTGCTTTCACTCCTCGCAGCGCGTCTTTTCCACAGCGGCTATCAGGCGCATTGAAATTGAAAATTTCGCATTACGCGTTTTATGGAAAATTTCTTTCAACAATGAGCGGACTTAATTTTATTTCATTTTGTTTGGTTTTACGGTTGATTAATACCATGAAACCCCAGATTTCAAACCCTAACCCCCTACTCACCATTGACATTTTCAGAGCGTTGATGTAGAACGAGCGGATCTCCCAGTAGCAGCAGACATTGTAGATGAATTTGACCAAACGATGGAGCCAGAACACCCCGGATATCAGCAGGATGAAAATAACCAAGACGTTATCACGGATCCTAAAATGTGGGAACACGAACACTTTTTCAGATAAAGTACTAAGTTTAGACAACCTATGAATGACTAGACTTACCGAGCATGGCACACATCCACAGGAAGAAAAGCATCAGGAAGGGTCACCTTGGACGAGTCGGTATGATTGACAAACTTGTTGGCGAACAGGATGTCGTAGTCCACGCAGTTGGCCAGGAAAACAGTGAACGCCACCACAAAGACCAGTTGCCTGGAATGAAATCGACAGGGTTACATGTGCAGCTAGTTACAATGTAAACAAAGGAAAAGGATGTGGTGAAGCCTTACAGAATACACTTTAATGTGTTACGGTAAGCAGGTTGACATAGTTATACTCACACGAGCTCAAAGATTTCCCCCAGAAGCATACAAGTGAAACCATTCTTCTGATGAAGATTATACACGTAACAAAAGTTAAAGAAAATCTCTTTAAATCTCTAGTTAAAGATTACTGAAATTAGAAATAATCCACAACAGAGTGGTGTGATGAAGCGGAGCTACTGGTACCACCCGGAAGTTAGGAAATTATTTTCCTATATTACAGCACTATACCTCCTATACTATTTTCCGATGATTAATACGTTTTTATGTATGAGACGTGTGACACGTCATACTTTTTATAAGTTTATAGTTACATTAAATGTTGTGGAATGTCTATAAACAGCTCAGCAGCCTCCCTTCTTCCTCTTCCTGAAAGTTAATAAGACAAAACATTTTTCTATGTTTTTAATGTTGTTAAGGATCCGCAAAAAGTGTAAATTACAAAGTGTAAAGATTTTCCCCGAATCAGAAATCTTCCTGACTGTTGCAAAGCGCCGACACTGGAGACTCCTTATATAAATGGTTAATGAACACCTTACAGAAATCTTCACCATATCAACAATTACATGGCTATTCTTTGTAAAATAACAGCACATTTTTAAACCAGTTTACGTAGATTACGTGCAGCAGTTGCTATACAAGCCCCTGTGAATTCGCTGTTACTATAGAAACAACCAATCAGAGTATAGTATCCTACTATGGTATAAAATACAATATTTTCAAGGATGATCATTTGGATGAGAAAGGATATTCTTTGGAAGAAGAGGTCCAAATTTTCAATGTGATGCCAGTGAGCTAAGGGGAAAAAAACAACATTAAAGCAATTATTAAGGAATTTCAGCTCTTATCAACCTTAGATAAGATTTTTACTATAAATATTTTACTAAAACTATAAATATATCATGGTCACATCATTCTCTTACATTTCGAGCCTTCTGGTACGTGAACTAACAGATTCTCCTCTCCTGGAGGAGAGTCACTGTAGGACGTCTCCAGGCGCTGGTACTCGGTATCGAAGTGGGCCATGCTGCCGTCTGGCGCTACACACACTGCTCACACACCATCACACCTATTCACTGGACACAAGGGAATGAAGGGCTTAGTGATTTAGATCAGGATGCTAGTGATGTTGCAATGGCATTTAATGGCAGGAAAACGAGAACAACATGTAAATGAAAGAAGATGTGTTGTTTCTGACTTTGAATAAAATAGACCTATTCCACCTGTCAGCGTATCGGCCCAGGACCGGGTCGACTTGTCTATTTGCCCTCCTGTGAGTGTGACGTCGACTCCACCGTATCGACAGGAGATCGAATCCTGATGACGGCAAAGTCACATGTCATATCATGCGCGGGTGTCCACATACTTTTGGCCATATGGCAAAAATGACCACATCAGGGAGAAAATGGGGTAAAAAAAATCCTCCAAAAGAGAGCAGGAACTGTAAGTGCCATTTGGGACACCTCATGCTCATGTTATTGACTCAATCGAGTGTGTAAAGCAGGGAGGATCCAAGAACTGGGATTCTTCAGTGTTTAAAAAGGAAACAAGGCTTCCATGTGTCCTCCACATGTGCACTTTACATCTCTATCTTTATTTACATGATTAAAAATCCGTCCTGAAGGAAATCCTGTGTTTTTTTTTACAGGAATTTCAGGACCTCTCATTGCGAAACACTGGCCAAAGCCAACATGAAGCAACCACCCATAATACTGATGAAACAGCAATGACATTTTACTGAAGGATAAAGTATTAAAAAAAAAACCCGGATATGCACGCGAGAATAATAAGAATGATAATATTTCCTATAATTAGGTAATCTTACCATATAATAAATGTGTCTACATGGACGACAGCTGCATTAACTCCCACATCTTCTCCTTCAGCCTTTAGTTTAGTAACTCAGCTCTTTCTGGGAACAACAAACAGCACTCAGCTTTTACAGGCTTTGAAACAATATGAACCCGAGATTTATTTCTGATATTTTTGAATTGTCATGACGCCACTGTTTACACCGTCCGCCCCACTGGCATACTGTTCTAAGCTAAGCTAAGCTAATAAAAACAGGACAGGCCTGCGATATCACATAGCAGCGGCGGATAAAGCTAGAAGCCAGCGCCGGTTCTTCCACAAACTTACCCCCTTTCCGAGAATGTGACTCGGCAGCGGCTCGTCTCGTTTTATTTACTGAATATTTACTTTCTTTTTCGGTCGTGTTATTTTGGTTTCAGTTCTGACAGCCCCGATAGCAACGTATCTCGTCCCCTCGCTGAGCTCTGGCCAATCATGTTCGAGCTCCTCGCGATTGACGTGAGAAGAGCCAATGAAATGTCATGGGGCGGGGCTTATCCGCTGCCATGCACAAACAAATAATTTTGTTTATTAAGCGATGCTCATTGTTCTGGTTTTAAATAAATATATCAAATACTTTCACATACAAAATATTCACATATACTCTAGAACGCAAATTATACTTAATCCTACGTTTATACTCTCATTAATATTTCAATATGCTAATATATTAATACTACAGTGTACTAACATACTAATATACTAATATAAATATTACAGTATGCTAATATACTTATACTACAGTATACTAATATACAAATATGCTAATATTAATATTAAAGTGCGCTAATATATTAATACTACGTATACTAATATACTAATAAACTCATATTAATATTACAGTACACTGATATATTAATACTACAGTACACTAATACAACAATAAACTAATATTGATTTATGTCTTAGACTTTAAATGCATCCTATTAATTTATGCTGATCTGATTTTTCAGCTAAATGTTTGGTTCAAGGTTCAAACTGTATAACTTGATGCTTTAATTAATAAATTAGTGTTTACTTTATCTGTTAAGCTGTTTTGTTTTGAAAATTTGATGTATTATACAAAACCATTGCATCAATATTAATCACAATTAAAAAATTTGTCTCAGTTCCTTGTTTTTGCCTGTGATATTGCAACTTTCTGAAGCATTATTTGAAATTTTACTTTTTTATCAGTATTATGGTCTGCAGTTTGACTCCATAACAGTGCGATATGAAGCTCATTGGACAAAGAAAGGCCACGATCATCACCAGGCGAGCGTACTGACATGGTGCTGTGAGATGTGTTTACGTGTTCATTCATCTTCCTTAAATTGTACTCTGGATCCAGTAACTACTTGGGAGGTACAAGAGGTACAAGACAAACAAAACAAACAAAAATAACAACAGCAGAAGAATGTGGGATTGGACAAACTTTCCGAGGAGCTGGCATGAGTGCCTAAGTGAGTTATTTCTTTTAGCCATTCATTGTTATCTGATCCACTCGCATAGAAGCTTGTAATCTGATTTTGTATTGCATTGCATTGCAGTAACTCAGTACATGATCTGCTTTATTTCGTCTGACATGCTGTGCTCTAGTGGAAGATTCTATCATTCTATCATCAGTCAAATTCTCAAATCTTTACCATTTCCCAGCTCAAACCCTGTCGTTGCCTGAACAGTGCTCGTTTATAATGCAGAAGAATTGCAAGGGTCAGGAACATTTGTTGAAGGTACCCTGTTTAGTTGCATATTCATGATGTACAGTAGAGAAGCTGTGACAGATGGCCTGTTATGAGGACTGTGGCTTTACTTGTCCCTCGAGGCTTCATTAAAATTATGAGAAAGAAGGACGCAGGTTAAAACTGGTCCTGTGTTTGTCTTAAACTTCAACTTTTATTCTTCCAATACAGTCCAGAATCCTTCACTCACGACTAACTGTACCTTCCCTTCTTGCTGGGAGGTTACTCTTAGACAAAATGGTACACTTTTTTTTTCTTTAATTTTAATGTTTCACCTGTATATAGTGCACCTTTAAAAAGTAATTTAAGATACATAAATGGAACATAATTCATTTTTAGGGTACATATTTAAATGAATAATAAATAAATCACTACGAAAAAGTCCCCAACACAACAGAAGTGTTTGCTATGGATATAAGGAGCCTCCTGTTTCATCTAATCGTCTGTAAAACCCACCCATATAATCCAGTGCATTAATTCAGTCTGATAGGATTAAGATTATGGCTAATCTTCAAACATGCTATTTGAGCAAAGTGCGCTAATTACATTTCTAAGCCGCAAAATTCACCAACTCTGTCCTAAAACGCTACAGGTCAGACCTAGTTCGTGTTTTTGTGGCGCCAGTAGATATTTTAGCAAATGATTTAAATGCTGGGAACAGTCTAACAAGAACTTGTCTTGATCCCGCAGTGTGTTTTCCCATAATGCACTGCATGTAATTTTAAAAAGTTCATGAAAATGACTTTGTAATGAAATAAAGTGTAATCTTTTAAGGTCATATTGCACATAGAGCACACTGATTTTATCTAAAGTGCTGTCTCGTACAAACACTACTTACCATGCTGATTAGCCAATTACATACAGACATGCTATAATCCATAGATTTACATTGTTTTTGACTAAGGACTCTATAGTTATATGAAATAGTAATTACAATAGTAATAGTAAAGTTCATTCATATGAAAACCTTTTATTTTGAGTCGAAGTTTGTTACATAGAAAGCTTAAAGAAAGTGCTTATTATGAAGCACAACAATAAACCAATTCATTTTTTTTAAACATCATGTGTTCCACCACATACATGTGCTTGATCCATCTTTTCAAACTGCTTCTCACCCTCCATCAAGGTGCTGTGTAACACAGATTACTGTGACATCACTGGGATTCGAACTCATGATCTCTTGATGCCCTAGTCCACTCGGGAGGCCCTAAATTACACCAAACAATTGTGATGCTCTTATTGATCATGCGCTTCAATTGGACAGTGACAGTGTTTCTTCAAGCTACCAGTAAACAGGGCTTTGGGATTCTGTATGCTTGTTCAGAGTAGAGCCAACTCAAAACAACTATGGACCATTATTAAAACAACGTGTTGTTACAGGACAACTGTTACAGAGGTTCACCTGAACGCTGCCTGCGTTCTCAACACACACTGCTCAGCATAACATCATTACATTAGATTTTACTCAGGCACGTGTTGCACCCAGACTGATTGTATTAAAGCAATCTGATTGGCCGAACTGTGCAGACATTGTCCCATCCTATTACTACTGAATCCTCATCTGAGCCGATCTTCGCTAGGGGAAAGCAGAATCCCCCATTTGGGCTCCAGGAATGAGCAGTGAGGTCATTCCTCTGGGGAGATTTGATTAAATTGAGCTAGCTACTGGAAACCACACACACACACACACACACACACACACACACACACACACACACACACACACACACACACACATTCTTCTGTCTCAAACCGCATTACTCCTTCTTACTAACCCATTAGCTGCTCTCCCTTACAAGGCTAGCAAAGAAGACATAAATTTGTACGTGTGTGTGTGTGTGTGTGTGTGTGTGTGTGTGTGAGAGAGTGAGTGAGAGAGTGAGAGAGAGAGACATGACACTTCACCATCGTCAATAAGATTGCTGTTGCCATGGGAATGACAGGAAACAGCCATCTTGATTTTCCAGAGATGTAAAGGTCTTGTGGCCGGCATGAATTAATTTCCTGAGTGGTGAATAAATCAAAAACCTGGTATGTGTGTGTGTGTGTGTGTGTGTGTGTGTGTGTGTGTGTGTGTCAGGATGCTTAGAAGATTGGCAAAGCCTTTCTATAGTGTGTAGCTCTAATCACAGACAAGCAATAATGGTCAGTACACACATACACAGGTCATTCCTTCATTATTGTATTTCCACAGCAGTCGATGTGCGGTTTTGTTCTTCTTCAGTAGACGAAACCAGAAGATGAGATTAAATATCAATATAGTGTGTGTTGCCATCGCACAAAGGAGCAGTTAGTAGGTTTTAGAGCTTAACAAGTCTTGCTCTTCCCTGAAGTCCTGAATCTCTGTTTCATGAGTTGTTTTTTAGGGAAAAGGGATGGACCTGAGCAGACCTGTTCGAATCATAGTCGGAGCTTAATTCCAGGCCAGAAAAATGCCTATCAGTGCTGTTAAAATTTTATTAAAATCAATTGAATCAAGCACAATACATTTAGGAGGCTTGTTTTCGCTGATCTCACACTAGCTGGTGTAGGAAAGACAAGTGCTTTCGTATCAGACAGATTAGTGCAATGATGACAGCTTGTGAGTCAAATAGGCCCATAGTTCATGTTGACATCCCTGCATTATAACATCACAACTTTTTAAAAGCATGTTACTTTGGTCTAAACTTAACCTGGATCAAAATAAGTGCTTACACGAAGTTACATATTAACTAATGCACAGACATACAGATATACAGTTATATGATAAATCTTTAAGGGTCATGCACAATCCAAGCCTGCAAAATGTTGCATTTCCTATCTGACCCCCTAAAAATGTCTTTCCTCAGTCCTCAGCAAGACGATTACTGAACTCTTAAAGCATCTACGTCCTCTTAAAAGCATTCTGCTGTCAGTCTGAGCACCATCATGTCTTCACCTCTGGACATGTCGTAGTACTTAACTGCAGGATAAAAGCTTCGCTGCTGTCTAGCTTTAACAAAGGAGTATTGATTTAACAGAGTTCAATACTGAGGACATGACCAGGTCAAATACTGTATACACTATATCTGGAAGGGGTATTTAAGGAATAAAGATCAAATGATTTCAAAAGGATTTGTTTTGAGAGATTTTCTGTTGTTAATGTTTTAAACATTAAATGCTAGTTGACCATAGGCATCAACAGGTTAATAAAAGTGTACAAGGTTGCCAGGTCCACGGTTTTCCCACAGAACAAGAATTTATTTATTTATTTATTTATTTATTTATTTATTTATTTATTTGCCTGAAGCGCTATTCTGATCAGAATCACAGCTGTATCTGGATTGAACACAGGCGGGAATACAGCCTGAATCTGACACCAGTCACTAATCCAACAACTGGCCTGGGAAACTGAGGAAAACTGGAAAAAAGTAAAGAACCCTACATATGGGCATGAAAAATCACAACAAAAAAACTCCCCAATCTTTGCACCTCTGACCTCCTGCAGAATCTAAAACCTGAAGCTTTTTCCCAAGTGGAAATCACTGATGAGGGACAAATGTTTTCAGAGTGATACAGAAGTTGCCTGTTTTGTCCTGGACAAGTAATTGGGTTTAAATAATGTCAAAATAGCACTGTATGACACCGTTCTTATTGTATAAATAAAATTTATTAGCATTGCTGACTTTTCCCAAGTAACGTCTCCCGTTACACTGTGATAACACAATAAAACCACTGACCACAGTAACACTGCTACAGGCAAAGCACAGAGCTGCTGTGTAAAGCTCACTTTCCTTTGTGTTGGTATTGTTCATATCACACAGACCAATAAAATAAATTAATTTTATAAATACAAACCTCCGTCATTTATCTTTACTCCCCTGGACTTCCTTTTCTTCTTGGGCAGCAGCAGCTCAGTTAGCTCTCGTTCTATTTTTCCAGCTCTGGATGAAGTTTTGAATTTCTGTCTCTCTCTTTCCCTCACTTAAACTCTAGCTGTAGTTATGTATTGTCTTTTAACTCTTTGAACTTGGTGACATCTCTAATATTTATTATCGTGCACTGTGTGTGTGTGAGTGCTGAAACTCCACATTATCTTCCCATGTCACTGCATGGCATGTGATATTTATGACGCATGATTTTAGTCTTATGGGAAATAGTTCTACATCAGATCAAAGACTCTAAAAACTTGTGAACAGAACACACACACTTACCCCTGGATGTAGGATTGACATAAAAATCATTGATATGGTGAAGTTTACATAATGTACTCATTATTTACCTAAAAAAATGGATGGAGCTCAAAATATCTTGGACATTTTGAGCCTATCTGCTTTGAGGCAAATAATAATAAAAGAACAGGCACTTCAGGAATCCTTGGCTGCTTCCCTAGACTCCGCCTGTGGGATTTACGGTTATTGCCATTGGCTGGTGGCTCTTGATTGACAGTAATCTGTTTACCCGCCACCCAGTGAACACAAGTATTGATCCTCTGCTGGGAACAGACACAACAGTCTGATTTAAATCTCTAGAGCTGTCAGACAGTCACGTGGAAAACATCCGAGCTGAACAGCGCTATTATTTTCCAAGTTGAAAGAAGGATAAGAAGCAAAGGAGAGCAACAAAACAAGAAGATGAAACAGAAGGACTTGACGTGATAATATTTTAAACCCTCAGGCTGGTCATCATCCTCCTGCTGTGGCCCAATCAATGCTTCACTATTGTGTGAGAGTTTTAAATAAGCAGCACTGCTGTTGAGCTCAGCAGCTCATCTTAATGTCTTCACAAATGATCGCTTCTGAGATTGAGGTAATGAAGTGACTTTTTATGAGCAGCATCGTTTCCTGCTAATGTGGCTGTCAAGGAGGTTTAACCTGTAACTGAATTATTATTATTATTATTATTATTACTTTTGGGCAAAAATGGTACTGCTTCATATTATGGTTCCCTTAATGACCTCTAATATTATTTCATAAGTATTTCAGTAGGCCGCATGGTGGTGCAGTGGTTAGCACTGTTGCCTCACAGCAAGAAGCAGGAAGGCCCTGGGTTCGATCCCCGGGTCACCCAGGGTGCCTTTCTGTGTGGAGTTTGCATGTTCTCCCCGTGCATGTGTAGGTTTCCTCCAAAGACATGCAGATTAGGTCAACTGGTTACTCTAAATTGCCCATAGGTGTGAATGCGAGCGTGTGTGGCTGTTT